>UELW01000964.1:0-197555 GCA_900490495.1 Danionella dracula | reverse complement strand
CTACGGCTTCTGTGGAGCAACCACAGCTGTATTTGCAGAGAGAGAAGTTTCCTCCTCTTCTTATTCGAGCACTTGCTGAGCGTGTTTCGGAAGATTATTGAGTTTGCTATTTGGGTCACAGCGTGCTGCGTGAATAAGTACAAAGCACAATGTGTTTGGGAATTGCTGCAGAGAAGATGCATATCTACAAAAACATCCATCCCGCCATGGCTCTCTCCCTGTGAGCCGGTTCTCCGCTAGCATGACAAGTTCTGGGGCCTATCAGAGCTCACGCCTGACACCGGGAGATAATTAGCAGAGCGATTAACTAAACAAAGAGCTTAATGGAGCCATCAGAGAGAAGGAGAAAGTGTGGAGGCAATGATTAGGAATCTTTCAGGTTTGTTTTTGGAGCTGAATATGGATTTAATCCTGAGATTCCTGAGAGAGATGAGAGTGAGATCCTCCCTGCGGAAAGCTCAAAATGCTGGAAACTTTTCCTTTCTGCACAAGCTTCCTCCCTCTCAGCACTTTAGGAGAGATAAAATGATTTCATGATTTAAGGAGACGACTCGGCCTCAGGCGTGAAATCTAAGTTCATGTTATGGTTGGAGCTGATAGATTTTCTTTTATTGCTTCCTTGGTTTCCATCTGTTTTGCTCTTTCAGGTTTTAACCAAAGGCCTTTGAAAGTAATCAGACTTCTAAGAGAATAGCAAAATGAACACTCCTGTTTTGTTTTTATGTATAAATACTCACGCACATGTGCACACACACACGCACACATGTCGTTGCACACACACACACACACTCAAATACACACACAGTGCTTAGCATAAACACTATTTCCAAAATTTTATCTTAATCACAAATTCTTAGTTTTAGCAAAAGTGTATACACCCCTTAACAAAAACTACTGCATCTGGAATTGTATGAGCACCAGGATTTTAAGGACCGCACCAAGTCTTCTAGGCATGGAACGAACAATTTGGCAACATACTGCAACATCTGTCTTTTTATTCTTTAAGAATAAGCTCTTTTAGAGCCTGAATGCCCAACATGTCGCTTCAGAATTTCCCCCAGGTAGCGTGTTTAGGCCCTGTCCACATGTATGCAGAATTTTTAATCGCTTTATGTTGTGGGTCAACATAAATTCCTGGATATTTTTGAGAAAGTTGATGTAACAAGAACAGAAAACACTTTTACCTCAAACTGGTGGTTCTAGAGTGTGCCTTGCCCTATAAATATATTTTAAGTATTATTGTATGTGTTCCAGCCCAACACCAATTTTGTTATACTTAGTAATGTTTGTATAAGTCTGTATACTGAATGCTGATTTAGAGAGTGTGAAGATACATTTTCTTTCTGTTTGTAATAATCAGAACAAGAACTTAAAACTTTGCTCTGGAATTATCACTCGATGTCCGACATGTTCCTTTCCAGAGTACAAAATAAATAAAAATGTACACATTGCACAGGACACCAGTTCCACTGACCAAGGTGAATGTTTTTTGAAAATTCTGGGTACAGCATAGTTTCGTGGAAAGTGTCATCAGGGTGTTAGGCGGTAATAGGCAGACTTTGGCTGTTTTTGTTCACAAAGCATAACAGCCTTAATTGCACTACTGTTCATAGTGGTGAAACATATATTATAATGTATACAGTACTGCAAGCCATTAAATGTTTAAATGATGTATTTAATCCAAGAACAGACGCATCAAACTGCAACATCAAGCAGCTCAAAATGGATGACTCTCTCATTTTACTCACTTGACACCGATTCAAACAGCCCTGGTTTTCAGGCTAAAGGGAAGTTTTGTGAGCAAAATAGTTGGTGGTAGACTGGCGAGAGAATGTTGTTTCATTGATGGTTTTATTAGCACAAATGCATCTTAAAAATCATAATAATAGTATGATTAATCTTAATACTATTAACATAAGAGCTTCATTATTATCTATGTGTTCTGTTTTGGCATACACATTTGACTCACCTTGACAAATCTACAATTTTAGTCTGTTTTTTTTTGTTTTTTTCAAATGAGTTCGAAAATGTTCTTGCTTCCTAAACAAACACATTGTTCTTGCTTGTAATTGATACAATGTGGCATTCATTGATAAAACTGCCAAACTGATGGAGCAGCAGACTCACACACACAGCTGTGAGGTGGGGAAGTGGGATCAACCGCCCTCAGACCCCGGAGACACTCGCACAAACACTCATTTATCATCAGCTGTCAAGACGAGTTGCATACGCTCGCTCTGCAGGAGGTTTAACACACTCCAGTCTGTTAACTGGCCAAGCAGGAGAAACACCTTCTAGATCAAATCAATCGTTTGAGCCTTGTAATACCAACTCAGAGGAGCTGAAACCCTCCCTCCAGAACCCTCTCAGTCACTGTTCCTGGCTGGTGGATTGTGTGGCTGTTTTTAGCTGACAGGTTTACACTGAGGCTAAAAAACTTGCTTGAATTTGATTAGGGTCACATTAGTTTTTCTTGCTCCAGGTTCCATGGAATGAAAGGATCACACACCCAGTCTGTCAGTTCATTACAGGGAAAGATTCACTCTCACATTCCCTCCTGTCAGGAATGTAGTCGTCAAGTTACCTTTATTATATAAGGTAATAATATTAATAAGACAACCATATTAACCAAATTGAAACTCATACCAGCTTGTGTATAGCAAGAAAACTGCACTGGCTATGAGCCCCCCTTAAGGAGCGATAAGGGTTGAGGTTGAAAAATGTGGGGTTGTATTAGCATCACAATTCTGATGCACAAAAAGTTCATTTGCATGTGTGTGAGCTGCGCTTTGTGACTTAAATGTTCCTCTCATGTAGAAAAAAGTCTTTTGAGAGAGCGATTTTGATTTTAAACTTTATTTGTGCGTGTGCTCAGATGGTCTTGTTTACTCTCATGACAATAGCCTCATACCTCCGCTCGCTTGAAACAAACCACAGTTGCAAACTCTTGTGCGCTTTCTAGAACTGCAAGATACACTTTAGACATTTCTGCAAAGTCAAAACAACAGGTACACAGTCTGTTCTGGATGAAACGACACAACAGTACATCTGTACTTACGATCTGTACATACCTGAAAGTAAATGCAGAGCTATTGTAATGCTTATATTCATGTTATTATAACATATCATAGTGTATGTTCATGCACAGATGACAAAAAAGTCTGTATTCATTACATTTTATTTAACTTAATTTCAATAAATTTGATCAAATATACATTTAGCAAACTGATTAATTTATATTTTTTATACATATTATATGTATAAAACACACACATAATCTATTTTCAAAGTTAGGTGCAAGGTTTTAGTGATGAGTCGGTCAGAAACTAAACAGCTCCTTTGAGTATTGAGTGCATAACTGAACATAATTATTTGAAGGATTTTTGTATTAAAAACACTTTTCTTTTATTGGTTGGATGAAATGAGCTGTAATGAAAAATGCTTTCATGAGCTGTATGCCAAAATCATCAATATTAAAACAATAAAAGGCTTGAACTACTTCAGTTGTGTGCAATGAATCTGAAATATATGAAAGTCTAATGTTTATCAGTGCATTATATAAAATAATGAACTTTATCACAATATGCAAATTTTGAAGGACCTGTATATACAGTTCACATATTTGTTTTTAAATGAACTAAAAGTACTTGTTTTTATCAACTTAACAATTAATTATACACTCTTGCTTAACTGTTTAAAATAGCAAATCCTTATTTTGGATACATATTCTGAATGCTTTCGGCAGAATTAAATTGGGGCAGTTTAATCTAGATAAAAAAAAAATCTATGCCCACCTTTAATATATATTATTGTATATATTTGTGCTGTCGATCAATAAACATTTTTACAAATTAATTGTACATTTTTTTACATTTAATTGCGATTAATCACAACGATAAAAGTAAAACTTTTTTTAATCTATAAATGTAAAATGTAAATAATTAATGTAAATTGAAGACATTGAGACTGATTCAATTCAAAATATGATTGTTTATTGATTTTTTTTTGTTTTTTGTTTTTGCTGCTCTTCTTTGGTAGCTGTTATTGTGTGGTCTCTTTAGACTCGTTTTTTTCAGGATTATCTGACATTAACAGGATCATTCCTTTCATCTTTGCGAAGAAACTTTAGGTCTTTAAACCTTGGAACAATTGCATCTTCAGTCATGTGAGATTACTGCTTCCTTCCTTTTAGATAGTCTGAGGTAAAATCATGTTTGAATTTAACTATAGGCTGATCCTCCTCTGTTCACTCCATAATTTCTGGCAATACCACTAAGCAGGAGAAAATGTATTTTACTTACATTACATTATTCAGGAAAGAGTGCTGTATGATAACTGAACTTTTTAGACATGTCTTGCATGTTTTATTATTGTTTACTCATCAAAAAATAAAAAAAAAACATTACAATAGCTGTGCATTTACTTTCAAATAAGTACAAATCGTAAGTACAGATGTGATGTCGTGCCGACAGCTGCTTCGACTGTATACCGGTAGTTCTAGAAAGCGCACAAGCTATAGCGATAGCCTGCAGTGCATCTCCGTGAGCAGCAGGAGAGTTGGTGAAATTTTGGCAGTTTGTAACAGTGGTTTATTTGAGGTATTGAGCACAGGTATGAGGGTATTGTTGCAAGAGCAATTATTGTTGCAAGAGCAATTACACAGAAAATTGATTTCTGCTCGCTTAAAATATGTTTTTCTACACGAGAAGAACATTTTGTTCACAGAACGCAGCTCACACGCATGCAAATTTACTTTTTGCACTCAGCATAGTGATGCTAAATAACCCCATATTTTTCTACCTCGACATTTCATCCGCTCACACGCCCCCCTTGTGAACTCTGTGGCCTAAGGGGGCTGCGGACCCCAGGTTGGGAACCACTGTGCTAAAGCATCTAATGTTTTTTAGCTTACCAAAATGTAGTCTTCAGAAATGGGTGGATTTTCTGAGTGCCAACAAGAAAAACACAGCAGTGACCATTGCGGGAGCATGACAGTAGGGGGAGCATGAGGTACACACCTCGTTTTGAGGAGTACAATCAGTTGCGGTGGTTCAAAGACATTGTTGAGGAGGAATACTTTTTATATTCATTTTGAGTGTTAGTCTAGAGGGGTCAAATACTTGTTATCAAATATTTAAAAGGGGCATTAGTATGGCACCTTTAAGGTGCTCTTATTATGATTTTGAAAATTTCCTTATTTGATTTTGGAGGGCTCCAGCAAAAGGTTGACAAATGTTTTTTTCTTATTAGAAAACTGTTTAAATCTGCACATTTTGTCTCCGATTAGTAGGTTTGTGTTTAATTGTAGGAAAATAAGTATTGGATAATTGCGCTGCAGCGCCTTGAGGAGTTTGCATGCACACCCCTCCTTAATAAAACTATCTTCCTTCATGCCTGTTATAACACTGAGATGTAAAAACTAGTACGTACGGGTATTGGATTTAAATTAATTGGATTTTTGTACACTGTAAATTATTCAGTAAAATACAGGACAAATAACCTGCATATTTAACAGAATCAACCCATTTTCATGAATTTCAGTGTATTCGTTTTGCGCATATTTTGAATATTGAATTTCATTTTGGGATAGTCTGCTTATTGAAAAGGTGCCAGTATACACTGAGCACTTTTCATTTTCAGTTGGTCAGTAGGGAAGTTAAAGTTTGCTCTTATTTAATAACTTAATTTAATAGCTGGTTAAATGACATGTTTTTCTCTAAACTGTGCCTATGGTAACTTAGTAAACCTTTATTTATAAAATATTAATTTTACAGTACTGTTTAAACATTGAATTGTTGGACATTTCTCTCCAATGCTGATTTTTGAACAAGTGTATTTTGCCAACCAATACATAAAGATTGATCATATAGATATCGATATATATAGAAACACACATTTTAAATGTACTGTCTTTAATTTTATCTATGCATGGCAACCACATTTAACTAAAATGTCCTTTATGATTAGATTTAGCTAAATATTTATTTTATGTTTTCCTGTAGTGCCCCTGCATCACCACCCACTACTTGGTGGGTACATGGGACCTAAAATTGTTTTTCCTGTGGCCCTGACTTGTCAGTGGTGTGCCTACCTGTAGCTTGCAGCCCCATGCCTAAATAAAATTCCTGACCCTCAAAAATAAACTTGATTCTTGAGTGTGCATCTTCACCTTAGACTCATGGATGAACACCCGGCTCATTATCTGCATGGAGCTCTACAGAAACACACTCTTTCCAATTTCTCACTTGGTTGATCTAATATGCAAAAAGAAAAGCAATCCAGCCATGTCATTGGCTTATTATTTTGATAATGTGAAACTGCTTTTCCTCCTCAGTCGGTAAGTGTTTTATAAAATCCAATCAGCATTCCTGACCACAGAAGCTGCCATTTTCCATGCGCCCAGCTTAAAACTTAGCAAATTAATAATGGTTAGGATTCAATTGGGGAAGCAGTGCTGTGCAAGCTCTTAAGAGCGTTCATTTGCATGTTTAAGCAAGGTGTCTGAAGCCGGTCCCTTTTAGAAGGGTATTCCTGAGGTGGAGCAGTATGATAATAATAAATAGGTGATTTATTATTATCAATAAATAGGTGAGAGAGAGAGAGAATAATGTCCATGTTAGAAGTACAGCATTTATTAAATAAAGCTGTTCAGGCCCTTGCAAACCTTAATATACGTTTGATCTGAGGAGATTTCCCACAGAAAGTTCTTATTATGATTAATCTCACTTTGGCAAACGTTAACCATTTTAATATCAAATACACTGCATGTTTACGTGTTCATTCTCTCTAGGCAGCTTTTTAGCTCAGATGGGAAATTAGTGTTTACTGTACAATCTTGTTCTCATTAAGAGTCAATTATCAATGGCAGGAACTTTAGGGGAATGACAAATTTACTGTTTACACAAGCTTCGCATTACAACAACTTGACAGCACTCACCAAACACCTTGATCCAGAGCAGGAAGTGTGTTGGTTCTAATTTGTCGAATGGAAATCAAACTTAATTAAGGCGAATGGCTACATCTGTTCCATGTGAAGCTTGCAGGGTCCACGAAGCCCCAGGTGGTCTCATAATTAAAAACATATTTCTTTCTACTTAAATGAAGTTGCAAGCATCTGTTTGCTGAGAGCTGGCATGGTTACACAACAATGACACATCGCAGGCAACAACTTATTTTAAAATGGGCTTTACAGGATTGAAAGAGAGTCACTGTTGTGTTTATAAAAACATGCCATCTGAAAAGAAGTGTCCATTAGTTTCTCCTGCTGATTTTAATCACCCATCTGAGTCTTTGGTTGTGGATGTATTTGAAGCAATTAAGAGCACCTTATTTAAACTACGGAATGCGATAGATTAGTTTCGTTTTCAGTGTGCTAATTAATTTGCAAGACGTATTTAACTGTGACCAAACTCATGAAGCATAATACAAAAAGTTGATTATTGTGAGAAAAAGTTGTAAACAAGCTTAGTCATGCTTTTGTTGACACAGGTAGAAGGTAAAGTGGGTTTGTGTTTTGTTTCTGGTCTTAGTTCGTTTTCTGTATCGCAAACTCCTGTCCTTCTTTGTTGATATTAATTTTTGGTTCCTAATTTTGTTGTTTTGTTCCGTAGCTGCTTGTTTTCCTTTCACCTCTTAGTAAGCTCCTCAGCTTTTTGTTACTCAATCACCTTGTTGTTAGTTCATTCTGTATTTCAGTTGAGTTTGTTTCATTCACTTCTTGTCTGTCGTTAGTCTTGCTGCATCATGTATTCCATGAGTTGTTTAGTTTTTTTTGTTGCTGGCCCTTGTCTGGAAATAAAGGTATTTTGACTCAAATCTTGGCTTCCTCTTTCATTGCCTGACAGCACTCATCCCATAATTATATGATAAAGTGTATCATTCAATTTTCATTAACTATTTGTTTGTCTGTTTATTGGTTACACACCCCTGTTATTTAAGCGTAGGGGATTTTCATTGGACTTGGCAGCCCTGGAGAAATTATTTGTTGCTTCTCAATTCTTTGAAAATCTACAGTTTTTTTTCCAAAGCCTTCAAATCACTAAATTGTTTTTTTTTTTCAGCTGTGGTGAACACTTTATTTTTACAGAGTCACTGATAGAAGCAAAAGCCCTAATATTGCCTGCTTCCTCGACGCTAATTCTGTAGCAATTAGTTTCTGCCCAGGAGGCTCGGGCATAATGGCTCATTACCAAACCAGCACATCTGCACCCCATCACCATAAATTTATATATGATGAGACCCATGAATTATGTGGTATTAAAATCAACAACTCCTCTGCTCTTTGTTCATCCTCTCTTTCCATTAAACTCAAAGATATCTGAGCAGCTCATTTAAGGATTCACCAGGTTGCTCTGGGGTCTAGACAAAGCTCATTCCTCTGTATTGTTTGAAGAAAATGTTGAGTCACTGCAAGTTTTTTTTTGTTTTTGAGGTATTGTCAAGAATCTTTATATTATAGTATTTATCTTAACTTTTAAAAGCAAAGTGTCGGACTATGTGCTTATTTACTAAGGTAAAGGTTCATAACCTGCTCACTACTTGAACTGGAGATAATTTTTCTAAACCTAAAGTAATGACTTTTAGATATTTTGGTTTGTTCTTAGACCTCTTTGAATCTCATCCTGTTTAAAAAAAACTGGGCATCTTGAAATAAGCAAACCTTTAAAAAAAGTGTTCTGATTATAGTCTGAAGCTGTCAGTTCCTCATCAGTTGGTCTATAATGGAAAAACTGAGTATGCTACCCTGGTATTCAGGGAAATCAAATTTATGCATACAGATTTGATAACTCACAGAAGGCAAAAAATATACATAGAGAGAGTGTACAAAATTATTTTAAATGTAATAGTCTACAATTTAAATGACAAAATGTTGTAAAAACACTAAGACCTTACTTGGTCATGGTGCTTTCAATCAAATTATGTAATATCACAGAGAAACAAAAATATGTTTAAATAAGTGCAAAACACTACTAACTAAACCATCAACTAGATCAAAAGTACTGGTTCCTGAGCAGGGCCGGATGTATGGAGACTACCGGAACAGCAGACTAAATGTCTAATAAATCGGAACAAAGAAAGAAGCATGCAGGAGAGAGTGAGATTGCACCAGAGAATTTGCCTGATAGCTTTTAGTGAAAAAAGAGCTAAGTCATAGCTTATTGTAAAAATAATTTGAAAACAAAGCAAGTTCTGATGAACATTTTAGAACTCTTTACAAGTATTCACACCGATTAACTCTTTGCACATTTTTCCCCAGTTAAAGCCATATTGATCAATTTATTTGCGATTGAAACCAAGTTAACGTATGCATGATTTCAGTAATTTCAGAACCTAAAAATCAGAGTACTAACATTGAAATAATATAATTTCATTATTCTACAAATTTGCAAATAGCATTTTTAAATGCAGCTGCTCTAAAACCATTTGTTTAGTTTTTCTCACTCAAAATTGATTTGAGTATATACAAATGTTTATAATCTCAAAATTTAACTATTCAAATTCAGACAAATTTGTATTAAAAACATTCATTATGCAAATTTCTCAAAATACAACAAATCTCTGACTGGAAAATATAGTAACAAATGTCATCTGAACTGTATGCCATTATACTTTAATATAGATATCTACACTTTAACTGCAATGTTCACAAAAAGCAAGATTAAAGTAGTAAATACTGGTTTATTATACTGTGGGTATTATGGCAGTTAAGTGACTTAACTTATAATTTGTTTAATTCATAAATTGATCTTGATTCCATGAAAATGTCAATCTCATTTCAAAGAACGTTCCTTTCTCTGTAACGGCTGTGTAGCTGGCCATCAATATCCCCAGCGTGGCACTTGCTACGCGTCAATCGTGTGAAATATGGGCTGCATGATTTGCTAATCACACATTATATAAACTGATATTGCACCTGTATAAATACTCTCAATTAACGAGACTGAAGGAGGGGTTTTTATGAGGACACAGCGTTCTGCTTTTATGCTGTTATGATCAAAAACAGTAAAAGACAAGTTACTTTTAAATTTTTATCGTCCGGCCTTCATTTCTGAATTTATTCTTAAATGCTGGCAACATTAAACACTGACAGTTAATGGTTTCATGCGAACAACACAGAACCTTGAACAAAGAGCAGCCTGCTTCTGACTGAATTCAATCAAACTGAGAGACGAAAGCCCATCATGGAAGATGACTGGTAAGCATAATTCTTTGTAACTAATCTATGGACACCAATATTTTTTATTAAAAGCTTAATGTGTTAAAACCTGTGTTTGTTTCAGACTATAAACTTTTATGAGTCTAACAGAGTTTTGTTTTTAATGATAAGTGACAACTTTTTTTCTGTCTTTTTCTACATGTCAGAAGCTGGAGCCAGCAAACATATTCTTGTTTTTTTTCTAAAAACTTTCTATGATACAGTATACTGAAATGTAATTATTTGAATGGAGTTTGTTCATTACAGCTTGGAACAAAGGGACAAAGCAGGACAGCACAACTATGTAGATAAGGTGTCTGTTGGAAAATAGAAAATCAGTTATTGGCTTATCAATTATGACACAAATACACATAATTTTGCCAATAAATGATTAACAAATGATTGGGTTTATTATGTTTTGTTACCAAAGATCTCATTAGATCAAATAAAATTATGCCATTAAAAGTAATCCGCATTTAAATATATTGTCCCCAAAATGTCTCCCTAGAGGTAAACTATATAAAGAGGAGAAATTAGCAACATTTGCCTTTCATGAGCAACTCCTTTGATGTCTCCTTCATAACATTTTCTTTCTCTTAGATCTCATCCTGAATATCCCACTTGATGCACAATCTGACGCCAAAAGCATCGAGAGAATCAGACAAAAATCTGTGTCTCCTTCGTGCACAGATGCTTCTCCTCAGACGGGTGCTCCGGAAAGCCTCGGATGAGTATGAGCGGGTGGGGGATTTCAGGAGGAGGGGTGTGATTGTTGATATCAGTCAGGTCCCAGGCTGCTGTTCCACAGTCTATTTGCCTCTCATAACAAAGCTTTTTAGGGACCAACACTAATCAGGCTTAGCTGCGAGCAGGGGCGCTTATCAGCGGCCGTCAGACCGCTGGCGCTGTCCGCTGGTTCACAGCTGATAGGCGCATCTGCAACTAAATTAAATCTAGATTCACCCCAAAAAAGAGAGACAAACCTTTAGAATAGCTTCTGTCCCAAGCTTGCAGCCTCTCCAGTTTCCTCAAGATTTGAGGAATAATAAATTCAAAATGAAAACACATTATGTTGCACTAAAGAGCAGGCTTTTCTTTCACTCCTGGCCTTTGCTGGTGCCAGGGAAGTCCATATCCAGAGCTGCTGTGATTAATTGCCCAATTGTTGATCGAAGATAGCGCTTTTCCCTTTCAAGGACAAATAGAGAGAGAGGTGGGGAAGAAATCAGTGGGTTTTATTGCTATGCTGTGTTTCTGGAAGTGGCGCGGCCAGACTATTGAGAGGATGAATGAGCTCTTCAGGGTCATTTAGACTGGAGAGCTCTCGAGCTGAGCTGAAACAGCAGGGAAATGAACTGCATGTTCGCTCTTGCACTGAATAGGGCTTGAATGAAACAGGAAATCATTAAAAGGCCATTCATGATGCCTGAGATGCTCCCTGTTGCCACTGAAAGGACTTCAAACAGGGAGCTACAATCAGGATTTCTTCACAACTGAGAAGTGTTTGTTAAGCATTTTATCGTGGCACAGGTGAATGACGTCCAGCTTCTGAGGAGAGGAATTATCAGGGTTAAAGGGACAGCTTTTACTCCCCCTCCACTCCATCAATAAGCGAATATTTTTTTCTTTCCTGTTGATCTTTAATGAAAATATTACAGAGAATGTTGAATAAAATTGGGATTGAATTTCATGCGGCCATTCTTTGAATTAAGGATTGTTCTCTTAGCTGTTGTTCTCTTGGCTCAAACAGGTTGTGTTCGAATAATAGGCATTTTGTTTTCTGTCCTCTTTATTGTGCAGAGAACAAACTGGCAGTTCTCCATCTCCAAAATCAGAACAACCAAGTAACACACATTGGAAGCCAATCAGAATTGGTCACCGCAGTACCTTATGGGACTAGATTGCATCAATGTTGCATCTTGAGGTTCTTTTCTCCAGCAAGATTCATTTGGAACACAAGAGGTGTCCTGG
The DNA here is from genome assembly GCA_900490495.1 of Danionella dracula. Lineage (NCBI taxonomy): Eukaryota > Metazoa > Chordata > Actinopteri > Cypriniformes > Danionidae > Danionella > Danionella dracula. The sequence goes on along the minus strand of UELW01000964.1, from coordinate 185,389 downwards.
TGTGGAACAATTAAAAGTGATTTGGTTGATTTAAATGTCAATCGGACAATCAAAATTTAAATAAGATAAAAGCACTCTGTCAGGTTATAGTACAAGTTAGCGGTTTGGAATGGTTTTCAGTTCATTCTGTTTCCTACTCCTCTGATTAAAGTTTCTTGAGCATTCATACCCCTTGTAATTTAACTACGCTTGAGAGTATTTCCCTTAATATGTTATTATTCCACTACCTTCTTCATTCTACAGTGTAAACCACTACATTTACCATCAGCCCCTTCTCTGTAAACTGTTGTTCCTTGTCAGCACTTGCTTGTTTACGCCTCTCAGAGTTCTTCCCAAGCTCTCTGGACTATTGTTATCTACTCATATTGGCTTACCTGTCTTCTGGAACTCCGTGTGTATCCAGTATTAGTGTATACTCACAGTTGATTCTACTGTTATTCTTCATGTTGATGTTCTTCACGTTTCTCTGAAGAAAAATAAGAGGAATGCTACATGTTATGTGTTGTAAATAAAGTGTGTTGAACTTTTCCTGTTAGATTCGATATGTTAGATTTCTGTTAGAATCTGATTGGTTTGCTACAATTTTATGGCAGAGCTTCAAAAATCCTAAAGTTTAGATCTGATTAGTTGAATTGATCAGATTTCCAGGGGAAGTGAGTGTTTGTTTTCAGCAATACAATAACGAAAAGAGGATTTTACTAACAATGTGCTCCCTCGATTCTATTATCAATTCATCTTCTGTACCTTTTTTATAGTTATGGTGACATTGTACTGTACTGTAAATTCAAAAACCTAACCTAGCCTGAGTTATCTGACCAGGCCTACCAGCTTGAAGCACAAAGCCGATTATACACCGTGTGTAGTTATTAGGCAAATAAGTTTTTTGACCACATCATCCTTTTTATGCATGTTGTTCTACTCCAAACTGTATAGGCTTGAAAGCCTGCTACCAATTAAGTACATCAGCTTATGTGCATCTCTGTAATGAGAAGGGGTGTGGTCTAATGACATCAACACCCTATATCGGGTGTGCATAATTATTAGGCAACTTTCTTTCCTTTGGAAAAAGGGGTCAGAAGAGATACTTGACGGACTGTGAAAAGTCTAAAATTGTGAGATGTCTTGCAGAGGGATGCAGCAGCCTCAAAATTGCCAAACTTCTGAAGCGTGATCATTACAGAACAATAAAGCGTTTCATGGCAAATAGCCAACAGGGTCGCAAGAAGCGCGTTGAAAGACGAAGGCACTAAGCAATTTCACAAAAACTGATGAAAATCAAGCATGAAGCTGCCAAGATGTCATTTGCCACCAGTTCAGCCATATTTCAGAGCTCCAACGTTACTGAAGTGCCCAAAAAGCACAAGGTGTGCAATACTCAGAGACATGGCCAAGGTAAGGAAGGCTGAAAAAACGACCACCACTGAACAAGAGACACAAGATAAAATGTCAAGACTGGACCAAGAAATATCTCAAGACTGATTTTTCTAAGGTTTTATGGTCTGATGAAAGGAGAGTGAGTCTTGATGGGCCAGATGGATGGGCCCGTGGCTGGATCAGTAAAGGGCAGAAAGCTCCACTCCGATTCTGGCACCAGCAATGTGGAGGTGGAGGGTGGGGGTACTGGTATGGGCTGGTATCATCAAAGATGAGCTTGTGGGCTTGTGGGACCTTTTGACTCAACTCCCAGTCCTACTGCCATTCCTGGAAGATACCTTCTTCAAGCAGTGGTACAAAACGAAGTCGCATGCAGGAATTTCATGCAGGAAAATGCTCCATCACATGCCTCAAAATACTCCACAGCATGACTGGCCAGTAAAGGTCTAAAAGATGAAAAAATAATGACATGGCCCCCTTGTTCACCTGATCTGAACCCCATAGAGAACCTGTGGTCCCTCATGAAACGTGAGATCTACAAGGAGGGAAAACAGTACACCTCTCTGAACAGTGTCTGGGAGGCTGTGGTTGCTGCTGCACGTGATGTTGATAGTGAATAGATCAAGAAACTGACAGAATCCATGGATAGAAGGCTTTTGAGTGTCCTTTTAAAGAAATGTGGCTATATTGGTCTCTGATTTGTTTGTTTTGTTTTTGAATCTCAGAAATATGTATTTGTAAATTTTGAGATGTTATATTGGTTTGCCAGGCAAAAATAAATAAGTGAGATGGGTTTATATTCGTTTTTTTTTATTATTTTGCCTAATAATTCTGCACAGCAATAGTTACCTGCACACACAGACACAGTTATCCTCCTAAGACAGCCAAAACTAAAAAAGCCCCACTCCGACTTCCAAAAATATTCAGCTTCGATATTTATGTGTCTTTTGGGTTGATTGAGAATATATCAGATGCTCAATGATAAAATTAATCTCAAAAATTTTACTTGCCTAATAACACTGCACACAGTGTATACACATTTGTATTGATGTATATGACTATAACGGTTTCAAAAGATTGAGTGACCTTCAGTGCTTTTCACCCTCTTTGTAATCTTCTTTTTGTCAAAGAATTTTGTTTAGACAGAGAGGAGAATTTTGAAGAGTGGGTTATAGAGTGAGGCTACCCATGAGAAGAACCTAAAGCAAAGGCGATTTTGTTCTATGTTTATTTAATGGATCCAGATATTTTGGGTAGTGGTTACAATTTTCTGCGATGTTTGTAGACAAGGCCCAGGAAGGAAACTTAGAAGAAGGGTCATGAAATGATTTAAATTCATGTGCATTGTCTGGTGGAACTCTCGAAACTAAACTATAAGGAAAAGAGCTTTCTTTATTTTAGAAGACTATTAAAGAATTACTTCTTAAAGAGGACACCAGTAACCATATCAAAAATAAGGGAGTAGAAAGTTGAAAGGTAGCATTAGAAATCACAAAAAATTGATGAGGAGCTGATGAAGTGCACCTTTAGTTTATGGAACTGTTCTGCTTGTTGGTGTTGTCTCAAAGGTGTAAAAGGAGTTATTACCAGAGCAGCACATGTCTTTGTTCAGGCCATGCTCACAGGGCACCTGCCAAGGATTTGGCTTCACCATCTGTGTCACTGATTTTTATACACGCTGGGGGGAAAGCATGCCTGTGACCTTTTGTCTACTCAGGGAGTGAGGCATCTTCATTGTCCAAGCCATATTAAGAAGATCATAGAAAAACATAAAATACATGTTTTTTTTCTATGAAAAGTCACTGGACATTATACACAGAACAAGTTCTTATTTAAAAAATGTGACAAGTGAAGTAGCACCATGGCATAAGAGTGAAAATTAAATTCTGCGCTCTGCAATACAGTTAGACCATTTTAACACAAGATTTTAATAACAGCATGACACGACTTGATTTGCATTCTCCTGACTCACCATGGTTTATAGTTGTGTTTCCAATGACTTCATAAGTTTTTAACTTATTTTATTTGGAATCAAGTTATCCATGGAATACAATTACAACTCCTCTCGCTGGGCTATAAAAGTCCATTAAAGCGTACAATTTACAGTCAGAATTTTGTCCATCATGTTGATCAGGGAATACAGAGCACATCTTGTATGAAAATCCTTAATCCTGAAAAAGGATTATAGAAAGAAAAGGTGGATTGAGAGGAAACAGTTATCAGTTAGTACTTTGTTACGATAGTAAAGAAAAAGCAGGAGACTTTTTTCAAATTGTTTCAAATCACCTGGAAGAGCTACTAAAGAATCTTCAGGTATGTCCTGCTGAAAGACTTCTTTGAGAGCAACAAATAAAACTTTCCAGTTTGTTCTTAGTTTTAGACATGACTATAGGATAGGGGTGTGGGAACCAACATTCTGAGTACAATTTTTCCAACATTTGTTAGAGTTGGAGGGATTCCATTTGGCTATTATTTGCGGTGTTCTGTAAAAACTATTTACTGTCTTTCATCTGAACTCCCTCCAAGCATTAGAAATAGTAACATGGTGTATTTCATTACACGACTCCTCCCAAGTTTCTAAAGAGATTGTTGCATTAATTTCTGACTCCCATTTATCTGTTATTTGTAGGGTATAATTTGCAATACTGGAGAGAAATAGCTGGTACCATTTAGAAATGATCTTTTTTGCCACATGTCCTGTTTGTATTTCTTTAAAAAGTAACTCAAATGGAGAGGGATTTTTGATCTTTTTAAATTCTTTGTTGGATTTGAGAAAATGCCTCAGTCTGACTGAGGAAGCGTGTACTCCTGTCTTAATTGTTCAAATTATTTAAGTGTATTATTGTGAATCATTTTCCCAGCGATGGGTTGCGGCTGGAAGGGCATCCGCTGCGTAAAACATATGCCAGAGAGTTGGTGGTTCATTCCGCTGTGGCGACCCCAAAAGGGAAGAAAGCCGACATGAAGATGAATGAATGAATGAATTGTGAATCATTTGATGTAAATAGCAAAGTCCATATTTTGACCCTTTGAAATTTTACAGATTTAATTGCAAATCTGTATTTAGCAGTGAGATGGGTCTGTATGATTAGTCTTTGTCTTATTTATAAATCACAACAATAGTTGCTTCTCACTATGAGGGTACAATTGTACCACATTTTAGAGAGTGGGGATATACCCTCAGTAGAGGTGGGGCTACTGAATCTTTAAAACTTTTGTAGAATTAATTTATGTAACCATCAGAGCCAGGGCTTTTACCATTCGTCAACTCAGCAATTTTATTAATTATTTCACATTCTTCAATAGGTTTGTCTAGCGCTTACATCGTTGATTGCCTCAGTTAGTTCAGTAAGATGTATTTTCTTTAGGTATGATGCCAACATGTTGTCATTTAAACAGGGGTCTGAAATTTTAAGAGGGATTTATAAAAATCTGCAAATATTCTGTTATTTCATCTGAGTCAGGTTTTTATGGGTGTCTATAGATTTTTTTTTCTTTGTACAATATTTCAGGTTTTCTTAGTCTGATTTCCAATGACCTGCAGACCCATTACCATGTTCATACTATCGCTGGTTAACAAATCTTAGGTTACCTTCCACCTTAATTAAGCAGTTATATTCTCTCTGATCTTTCTTTGTTTTATTTAGTAACAAAGCATTTTGTGTTTGTTTATGCTGTGTTTCCAAGTTTTTAATTGTCTGTTCTAATTCTTGTTGTTTAGCCAACCTCTCTCTCTTCTTTGCACTTGCATATGAGGTAATTTGACCTCTTAGATATGCTTTTGCACAATTCCATATTGTGAGTGGTGACCCTTCAGTAGTGTCATTTAAACTTAAATAAAACCTTAGCTCTGTTGTGACATATGAGATAAATTCTTTATCATTGAGAAGTGAAGCATTTAGTCTCCAATATTTGGACATTTTTTCATGTTCAATATTCCACATCAGTTCTACCGGTGAGTGATCAGAAACCGTCATAGGTATCTTCATATCAGTTACTCCATGCAGTTACTCATCTATGGTAATAAAAAAATATCCTTTAATAAGATTAATGTTTATAAGAAATTGAAAGTAGAAAGTGAAATCCCTAAATCTTGGAAATTATCTTCGCCAAACATCTGCAATTTCATGCTCAGTGGATTGATATTTTAACGTCTTACCCATTCTTGTGCATGAAGTATTAGAGACTGACTGCCTGTCTAAGTATTGTGACATAATACAATTAAAGTCACCTTCCATAAAATATACTCCAGAGCTATACTGTGTGATAACATTGAACACTCGTTTAATAAAGGCAGGTTTCTCCTCATTAGGAGCATATATGTTCAGTAGAGATATCTATCCCATCTACCCTACCGTTTCTCAAAATAAATCTGCCCTCTCTGTCCTTACAGGTTTTCATGAGTTCGCTTACATAGAATTAGCCCAGCAAACGCAAGCGTATGTGACAAGATTAAGATAAGTGTACTGGGCGAGCTGTCCACGGGAGGGCCTCGATTAGAGAAGCGCTCCGGGCCCGAGAACCTCCCCCCCCCCCCCCCCCCTGTGAGATGTGGAGACAGGGGTGACGGAGAGAATTTTGCATTTCATCATCGAATTGGAAGAGGAGTGGTTACGGTTTTATATGTTGAGCGGGCAGAAGGATTGAAAACGCCTGTAGATTGTTCGCTAATTATCTGATTGCTCCCGGAACTTCACGGAACTTCACTTGTTAGTATGAAGTTTATTTGTCTGTGTATTAGGATTGATACTCCTCTCTTTCTATCTGACAGTAGAATACTTTATCCGCCCATGATCTTTTTAATTTCTTATGCTCAGCATCAGATAGATAAGTTTCTTACAGGAATGCAATTTGGCATTTAAGTTGTTTTAGTTGACATAGTGTCATTTTTCTTGTACTGGGGATGTGGAGGCCTTTTACATTATAACTTATTACTGTTAAAGACCCCATCACTCATAATGAAACCTATGCTCATCCACAATATAAGCTGAGCTAAATGGGTAGAAAGAGAGAAAGGAGAGAGAGAAAAGTAGAAAAAAAATGAAATTGTAAAGTACACATTATACATTTCCAGACTAACACGTTAAGTCTTGAGTAACTGTAGAAGAAATCACTTTTAAAAGAGTGGGAGCTCAGGGGAACAGTGAGACCTCTAACAATAGAAAGAGAATTAAAATTCTCCAAAACATTACTGAAAAGTTCAGGTATTTAAGGGAACCTGGTCTTGCACACCCCTCGAAGAACAGGCAGCTATAAGAGAAGGGACTAGTATGTCACAGTCTGTAGTTTACTACTTTGTGCCAGTTATTACTTGTGCCTAAAAGCAGGTATGGGTAACCTCTACAGGTGCCTGCAGAACCAAGTAGATTTAAAATATAAATTGTAATTTCAATAACTTGTACCTCTAACTATATAGATTATTCTAAATATATGATCATAATGTACTTATCGAGCAGCATCTCACTCTGCATAGCGGGTCGGCGTGTTAGGCATTGAGCTGAGCTTCAGACACGATATTTCTTTTCACATAATCCATGGCCTCAGCTGCTACTCAAAACTCCTTTTCTTCTCCGTTATGTGTGATTCGGAGTCTCGCCGGGAAGAATAATCCATATCACTCACCTTGTCGACTTCAGAGGACTCTTTTAACTTTGCTGAAGGCCGTTCTTGCCCTCGTAACACTGGTGGTGTATTCAGCGGCACAGGCTCTCTCGATTTTTTCAACATCTCCGAACTGTCATTGTTTTTTTGCAATCTTCGTCCTTATTGTGTGTAGCTTACTGTTAAATCTGTCAAACTTATCACCCAGTACACTCCTTAGCTCTTGCTTTATTATAGATAATATTTCAGCCTTCAATGAAGTGAGAATTTCCACTTTCATCGCCTCAGGGTCCACCGTCGTCTCTTCAGGTCGTCCAATCGCCATGGTAGTTCATGCGAGAGTACTTTGTGTCAAGGCATCAGGCCTTGTGCTAGAGGAACCAGTGTATTTAAATCTGCAGAGGTTTCTAGGACAGTTTAGCATTTCAAACTTGATCCATATTTGTTAGACTAAAGAGTTAAGTGCGTTTTTGGATTTGAAACGCTGTTTTAATTTACAATTATTTTAGATTCCGCTGGAACACTGCAAAATGCGTCTTTAAGACATGCCACTTTGGTTCATATGTCCAGTTCCTTCGTCAGTCAATTGCAAGTCTAAGATAAAAGATAAAAATGCTCAAATTGATAGCACAAACACAATAGAATAATGGAGGGCATGAAATGGAGGACCCCTTTCACATGCTGGTTGAAAACCAGATAGTTTCTTCCAAAATTAACCAACATGTGAGTCTCAAGCTCTGCCTCTTGTCCTGTGTAACAGTGGATGTGTGTTCGGTCAGCTGAATATGTCTTCTTAAGATACCTGTGGCGTTCACTGTGCAGTTCACTGTGTTAAGCAGATTGTAGTCTGGTGAACCATTCAACCTTGCAGTAGTCCATCTCAAGGACTCTTCGACCAGCTCTAATCCATCTTTCACTTCTAACACTTGCAGCAACTTACAATGACATGCTGCAGATGTAGGGCAAGCATACGTACCAACACTCAAAGGGGGAAAATTTTAGAAAAAGGTCAGCAAATAATAGTGAAACGTTATAATTCTTACACGCTGCATTTCTTCAATCCTAACAGTGTGCAAGATCATCAAGAAATGAGTATGCAAAATATTTTTTTAGATCTCTGTATGAAGTATGCTGAACACCTGACGTATACAAACTAAACAAATACAATGTGCTGAAAACATTCCCCTGTTTGTTTGTGTGAGAAAAGTGCAAGCTCACTTGCCTCAGGCCTTGTGAAGAACTGTAAAAGGCAAATCATTTCAGATACATATTTTACAAGCCACCTACAGCTCAGCAATCTTTTCTCAAATCTTATGCACTACTACTACTCAGATACTTAGAGTTTTCCTATTAATACCAGGACAATTTCTATATCAACAAATCTTAAATGTATTTGAGGTTTGAAGACATGTTGAAATTATAATTTAAGTTAATTTAGGGAGAGAGGTAAGGTTTATGTTCTCAATTGTTCTCAATAGGAAACAGAGGTATATGGAAATAAGTGAGATTTATTGTGAGACTCAGCTCTTCCTTATTAGGGATCCAGTGCATGGAAGCAAACTGTACAAAATGACTTGCTTAGTTTTGATGATGTATTATAGATCCAGGTTGCTCAGGCATCATCCAAGGGTTGTTTTGTTACAAAGCTGAATGTATTTTCTATGTCTACAGTGTCTTTGAACTCTTGTGTTCTGCTGCTAGCACTTTGAAGAGTGTGATTCTTTCATGGTAACAACAAGTCTTATTGAGTATATAGGTCTTATTGCGTTCTGTAGCTGCATAACAATCAATACTTCAGTGACTAGATGGAGTTTAATGTTCCATTTTGGAAGGTGGCAGGGTCCTGAACTAGCTTCAAGGTTTCCAGGCTCAGAAGTTGGCAAATAATGAGTGTAGTGGCTTTTGTTGGGAGACAATTTTGGCACAGCTTGCAGGTTTTGTTGAGAGTGTTTCCCCCATGACCTGCATATGATGTCTGGCTGGTTTTGTTTATGACATTAGTTTAGGCCTTATAGTGGACTCTGGGGCTGCTCTCTAGTAGGGATCTTGGGGTTTCTTCTGGCCCTGGATAAAACCTTGGGAGTAGGGCTGAGCGATATACTGTTTCATACCAACAATGGTTTTGTTTTTAATTATGTACCTTTTTTCATATTTCCCAATACCGATGTGCATGAACGAAGCCGCAACAATACACTGAGCAGCGGAACTTTGCCTGCGGACAATCTTTCAGAGGGGAATTATTTAGTGACGGTACTAAGCCAACGTATGCAACTGTGCTACACTGTGATCCCAAACAGCTGTTCTAGCTCATAACTAATAAGTTCACAACAATCAAATGTCGTTAAGTAGTTGACCAAACTAAAAAAATTTGAGCCCTGTGGATATTTATGCCACTTCAAGTGAATAGGGCTCAATATTTTACAGCAAATTTGTATAAAACGCTTAAAAATTTTTAAAATGTTTTAAACGCTATGGACGTCATGACGTTCTGGTGAACAGGTGTTATCTCTCCCTCAGAAAAGCTGAGTCAGCCATCTTGATTTTGCCTTGATGCGGGGATATCTTGGCCAGCCTGTCTGGATGTGCAACACAGTTTAAGTTTAAAAGGTTTCCTTGGATACTGACGATTAGGTCCACAAGTCTGAACACTCTGGTAGGAACCAAAAGCTTAAGTTTATCCCTGCTTCCTGGTTTCTGCCATTAGCTGTTGTTGCTGTTCGTCAGTAGTGCAGGTTAGTACTGTGTGTACAGTTATTTCTGCAAACTGTATCCGCGTTACGTAGTCTATATTTTATGCTGTCGAATTGTGTAAGCAAGCTAGGGTGAAACGAACAATCCTTAACAACATAATGTCAGTGTGTTGTCATGATCCTAACCATTTGTAGGCTCAAGTGTCTGATTGTGAGATTATCTCAAAATCTTTTTTCAGATTCAAAAGTTCAGGTAGGATGTATTATGAAACGTTTGGTTTAATTGTGTTTATTTCCACAATCATTCTTTTGCTATTTGTTATGTCCAAGAACATATTTTATTTAATTATATCAAGGAAGGTTATTTTCCTATTGGGCTCATCGCTCTCACTCAGTCGAACGAGGCTGATGAGGCTGATTAGTGGAGCTGTGTTTGCTCTGGGAGATGAGTTTAACAGGCACTCACTCTCATCGGGAAGTGAGACATTGCTCCTCAGCTCCAGACTGAAATTGTGAGGAAAAGTTACTTTTTAATAGAAATTTTGTGAAAATTTTTTTTTTTTTCAACATTATATCAGTTAAACAATATTGATTTTTTTTTGTGTGAAATACTCCTTAGTTATAAGTAACTAAAATAAAATAAAATTGAGATAATTTAAGGCAATTGTGAATATAATTTTACTTTGTCAACTTAAAACATGTAAAAACATCACTAAAATATTTTTGTGTAATCTGTTACAATGCTTGAGTTCTTTGAACTTGTTAGGTTCCCTTTCAGGAACTCGAGCTGCGTCCAACGCTATGGGGGGGAACGCTTGCTGCGTTTCCGGCTCTGAATTATATGTAAAATCTCGTCCAATGGACAGGTGTGACGTCATCCGAGTGCGACATCGCACCCGTCGTGCGCAGTATAAAGGAGCCTACGATGGAGACGGCCACCAGCTTTTCTGCATTCAGTAAGCGCTCTTTATATGTCTTCTTGTTCCAAAAGTGTGGACAACTATATCTTGTACTAGTTGCTGAAAGCTTACGAGCTCTATTTGGCGTGCTTGGGAGTGGAGAATAGCCGCTCTTGCCGAGGCAGAGCGCCCGTTTGGGTCACCGGCTTCGACTCGCACGCGCTCTTTATGGCGCCTGGGAGCGGATCAAGCTCGGTGAGCTTAGAGAACGCATGAATTGCACTCTCTCTCCGACCCCGGTGGTCGGGCTGTCGCTCCTGCTGAGGCGGAGCGCCCGCTTTGGTCACCGGGTTCGAGTCGCATGCGCTCTATGTGGCGCTTGGGGGCGGATGTTGGCCAGCTGGCTCTCGAGGGAGTTAGCTGTGAGCACTCCGCTCCCGGAGAGCATTTTTCGAGTAAAGTGCTCTCCTCTGTGCCCAAATGGTCAGGCTGCCGCTCCTGCTGAGGCGGAGCGCCCGCTTTGGCCACCAGCACGCGCTCCATGCGGCGCTTGCGAGCGGATCAAGTCCAGCCGGTTGAGGGAATCGGCTGTGAACAATGTGAACGCATGCGTTGCGCACATTCCGCTCGCGGAGAGCATTTTTCGAGAAAAGTGCTCTCTTCGGGGGCCAAGCTGCTGCTCCTGCTGAGGCGGAGCGCCGGTTTTGGCCACCAGGCTCGAATCGCACGTGCTCCAGGCGTTTGCGAGCGGATCAAGCCCAGCCGGCTCTTGAGGGAGTCGGCTGTGAGCATTGTGAACGCATGAGTTGCGCACACTCCGCTCGCGGAGAGCATTTTTCGAGAAAAGTGCTCTCCCCTGCGCCAGGTGGCTTGGCCGCTTCTGCCGAGGCAGAGCGCCCGCTTCGGTCGCGGGGTTTGACTCGTGACGGCTCCTCCCACTCTAGGCGAGGAGCGGTTGGAGGTTGTGACTTGCGTTGTCAAAAGGTATCTTCTGGCTGCCAGCGGCACAGGCCTCTCATTGAGAGCTAGCTTGATGAACGCTATCAGCACCCGCGGTCGCAAACTCCACGCCGGGGCCTTCCGTTTTCCCGGACCTGCACACCGAGGTGGTAGGTCCGGGGATCAGCGCAGCCTGCCTTTTTATCCCGATGTTCACTATCGAACATCTAGGGGATGCAGGGGCGCGGTATGGGATGATCCAAGGTGGACAGAGGCTTGCGAGCTAGCTCTGCCTTGTTATGAACGTCATCCCTGAAGGTCCCGGCCCTCCCCACAAAGCCGTTCTGGGCCACCTCGGCCTTGGTGGGGAGGGCTTACCTGGAGTTCTGCTGGGTGGGAGCAGACTCCTAAGGCTGCTGCTTCTGGGTACAGAGGCCCAGAAGCGGAGTGTCGCTGCCTCCCGGGGTGGCGACACAAGCCCCAGCCCAGGGAAATATGGTCTGAGGACCATCATTTCAATAAACGGGCGGCGGCTAAGCACTCCTGACGGGCTGGGGGGTCTACAACTTCGAGATGCGCTTCATGGAAAGCTGTTGTCTCTCGGTGACCCCTCAACATGTATTCTGCTAACCCTGCCACTCTTCGTGCTTCAGGGAGCGTGTACTTTGCCCCTGTGCTCACCCAGGCTCTCGGTGACCAGGGCTTCCGGTCTTCCATCGAATCCCGTGCCTGTATCAGGAGTCGTTACCCACCAGTGACCAGAAGCCGACCTCACGAGGTAGGTTCCCCTGAGTCGCTTCATGGGGGCTTCTTCAGCCTTCCAGGCCACTCCCAGTGGGTCTTGCGGGTCATGAAACGGTGGCCCCGTGTTGTCGGGGTTTTGCCTACTGTTGTTATCTCGCAAGTTCTGGTCATGGACCAGGAAGTTTGCACCCTGCTGCGCAAGGGGCCATTGAGGTGGTGCCTGTGTAGGACAGAATCAGGGTTTCAGAATACTTCCTGGTTCCGTAGAAGGACGGGGACCTGCCCCATTCTCGATCTGAGGCGCTTGAACAGTCGCATCATGAGGTTGCCATTCAAGTTGTTTACCTTAAAGCAGATCGTGGCGCAGATCAAGTACAGTGACTGGTTAGTTACAGAATACTTTCAAGTCCCTATTTGTCCTTCTCACAGGAAGTTCTTCGGTAAGTGCTCCTGACGGCCAGGGGATCTCCGGCTTCATCGAGCGACGCACTTCATGGAAGGCTGTCGTCTCTCAGAGACCCCTCGCCGCTATTCCGCTACCCTGCCACCCTTGGTGCTTCAGGGAGCGTGGACTTGCCCCTGCGTCCACCCAGGCTCTCGGGGGGCTTCGGGTTTTCTTGAATCCCGTGCTTTATCAGGAGCCGTCAATCAATGACTTACCAGTACCAGAAGGCTTTCTGTCAGCCTTTCGCTCTCGCAGGACCTTCTCCAAGATTCCCCGCAAGAGTGGGTTTTCCCCAACCCAAACAGGTAAGTATGTGGGGTATGGGATTCCACCACATGCGGGTGTGCCTGTCTAAACAGGCCAGGATCTCTGCGATCCTAGAAGGGGACCAGGAGAGCGAGGCTAGGTCACTCACTGTCGGCTGCAGTTTGAATAACTGCCTTGCCTCTTGGGGCCAGCGGCGACTATTCTTCCGTTTGTCAGCTCCATGAGGCCCCTTCAGTGGTGGCTGGGGAGTGCAGGGTTCTCTCCCCAGGGCTCCCTGCTCTGGCTTATTAGAACCACGAGACTAAGGCCCCTGTGCCGTTCTCATTGGAGGGACCCTGTGTTCCTGTCCCAGGGCCCGTGGAGGGCACCGTGCCGTCGAGTAACTATAACCACGGAGGTGTCCTCGCACGGGTGGAGGGCGGCGGTGCTCGGGAACCGCTCTACCCATGGTCGGTAGGATTGGTCCCATCTCCATGGCACATTAATTGTCTGGAGTTGCTGGCCATTTTTTTTTGTGCATTTTGCACTTCCTGCCAGACATCAGAGACCATCAGTGCTTCTACGGAAGCACAGACAATATGTCCGTGGTGGTCAACATCAACCGACAGGGGGGCCTACGCTTCTCCCTGTAGGCCCGTACAAGCTCTGCTCCCTTAGAGCATCTTACATCCCGGGCCGGTTGAATTGGAGGCAGTTGCTGTGTCGCACCTGGGACTGACATCTGGGGAAGCCCCAGCCAGAGAATGATAAGTCTGAGGACCATCATTCCTATGAACAGGCTGTGGTTTAGTGCTCCTGACGGCTGGGGGGGTCTCTGGCTTCTTAGAGCGTCGCACTTCATGTAAGGCTGGCGTTTCTCGGTGACCCCTAGCCACTATTCCGCTACCCTGCCACCCTCGGTGCTTCAGGGAGCGTATATTGCCCCTGCGCTCACCCAGGCTCTCGGTGACCAGGGCTTCGGGTCTTCTTGTATCCCGTGCGTTATCAGGAACCATCACCCCAGTAGCACTGCTTCCCGGAAGCTGACGGCCAGGGGGGTCTCCGGCTTCATAGAGCGGCGCACTTCTTGGAAGGCTTTTCTAAGCGCCATGCTTCCCTTAATAGGAACGGAGATTACACGCAAAATACTTTCTGAAGTCTTCCTGCACCCTAAGCCGAGCTATGTCTCGCAGGTGCCTTACATCGCCCCGTGTCCTATTAGGTTCCAGGCATTCTTCCTCCTCCAGGTGAGTCCCCTGTCTAGGTCCTTATTAGTATCTGCCCAGTGTGGGCATGGGGCTGTTAGGTCTGTCGCATGGCTCAGTGGAGCTCAGACCAGCCTGTGTGCTATGGTCCACACAGGCGGACTCTCCTGCTAATACGCAGTCAGTGAGCAGATGGACTGTGGAAAAATGTTATCACCTATACTTAGGTGTAAGCCTCTAGCTTTCTGGCCCCCTTGGGGACAGGGCACATTCCACAAGAGGAGTGGCGACTAGGGCCTTGTCATCTGGTATTCTTCCAGGATTGGTAGCGCTGCGGGATGGTCAACGCTCTTTGATGTTGCTCCGGTCCTGTATTGGATCTGGATGATTCTCCGGGCTGAAGACACTGTCAGTCCGGGGCGAATTGGCGTGTTTAGACACTCGTTCCCCATAGCGTTGGACGCAGCTCGAGTTCCTGAAAGGGAACGTCTAAGGTTACGTAGGTAACCAAGGTTCCCTGAGGGAACGAGACGCTGCGTCACCAGGCCACTTCGCCATGGCCTGACGGCGCTTACTGTGCTTCAAAGCTGGTGGCCTTCTCCATCGTAGGCTCCTTTATACTGCGCACGACGGGTGCGATGTCGCACTCGGATGACGTCACACCTGTCCATTGGATGAGATTTTACATATAATTCAGAGCCGGAAACGCAGCAAGCGTTCCCCATAGCGTTGGACGCAGCGTCTCGTTCCCTCAGGGAACCTTGGTTACCTACGTAACCTTAGACGTTTTACAGTATAGAGTGCGGTGGAGACATGATTGTCTATTATTTAAGAAGAGCCATGACAATCGAAATACTTTACAAATAGTACGCTGATAAAATAACCGTATTTAAAACTGTTGTCGGGCTAAAGTTGAAACACTAGCCCGCAGGAGGCAACACCACTGCAGTTTTCCTTCATCACCTCAGCCAGAAACATGTCCTGAAATTTAAACGAAGAGCTCACGTTTGCAGGTTAATGCTGGCTCTGCAAAACTGGACTCAGACATCACTCAAAGACACGCTTGCCTACAAGAAAAGCACTGTTAGAAAGTTACACATCTTCTGTATTTAAAACAATGTACTTTTAACTTAGTGAAAGCCCAGTGTACAAAGAAGTTTTACTTTGCAGTACAGGAGACACAATGTAGCCAGCTTAAATTTATTTTCCCTTTGCAAAATTTGCATAATAAATTGTATTGTGGCTGCATCAGTCATGCATTCTGATTTTTTCACCTCATTACAATACATTTAAAAAGATGCCGTCTAATACAGTGATATAATTATACATTTTAAAAATACTGTTTGAACAGTTCTGACCAAGAGTCAGATTGAAAAGTCTGTTATTGTTCCTCAATTTTCCAGAATGATGCTAATTCCTTTTTTAAATTTTATGAAAATGCATTCATTAACTGTAAAAGTAGAACATACAAGCAGATTGTGCAGTGGAGCATGGGCATTGCCCAGCATCCTGACAGCAGAAAGATCAGGATAAGTTACTGCACAGAGTCTCTATTTAAAATAACCTGGCAACAAAACAAGACTTTTTGGAGCAGTTGACCTGGCTGTCCCTGATGAAGAGCACATTGAAAACTGAACTGCCTTGATAATCCAATTTGAAATTAACTTCTGATCTAGGCTTTGTGCTTTATGTATTCTGATGTCCTCAGATCAGTAAAACAGGTCAAATAGTGATAATTACAGCAATAGCATTCAAGTAAATGAATACACAATATGGCTAGAGAGTCTCTTTTCCCAAGTCAATTGCTACAGTCACAGGTTGAACTGGGGAAGTGACATTGACTATATATACTCACCTAAAGGATTAATTGACCCCCTACACCTTCAGAACTGCCTAAATTCTACGTGGCATTGATTCAACAAGGTGCTGAAAGCATTCTCTGGAAATGTTGGCCCATTTTGATAAGATAGTCATCTTGCAGTTGATGGAGATTTGTGGGATGCACACCCAGGGCACAAAGCTCCCGTTCCACCACATCACAAAGATGCTCTATTGGGTTGAGATCGGGTAACTTTTGAGGCCATTTTAGTACAGTGAACTCATCGTCATGTTCAAGAAACCAATTTAAAATTATTTGGGCTTTGTGACATGGCGCATTATCCTGCTGGAAATTGCCAAAATGGGATGGGTACATGGTAGTCATAAAGGGATGGACATGGTCAGAAACAATGCTCAGGTAGGCCGTGGCACTGAAACGCCCAATTGGCACTAAGGGGGCTAAAGTGTGCTAAGAAAACCACACACCCCCACACCATTACACCACCACCACCAGCCTGCACAGAGGTAAGAAGGCATGATGAATCCATGTTCTTATTCTGTTTACACCAAATTCAGACTCTGCCATTCGAATGTCTCAACAGAAATCGAGACTCATCAGATCAGGCAACATTTTTCCAGTCTTCAACTGTCCAATTTTGGCGAGCTTGTGCAAATTGTAGCCTCTTTCTCCTATTTGTAGTGGAGATGAGTGGTACCCGGTGGGGTCTTCTGCTGTTGTAGCCCATCCGCCTAAAGGTTGTGCGTGTTATGGCTTCACAAATGCTTTGCTGCATAACTCTGGTTGTAATGAGTGGTTATTTCAGTCAAAGTTGCTCTTCGATCAGCTTGACCTCTAGCATCAACAAGGCACAGGATTACCACATACTGGATGTTTTTCCGTTTTCACACCATTCTTTGTAAACCCTAGAATAGTTGTGCGTGAAAATCCCAGTAACTGAGCAAAGTGTATATGGACACTTTCTCGTTTTTGAGTTTAGAGGACCTTTAAGAGGTTATCAAAATTAAGGTCTGGCCATGGCTTGAGTATCGCAGGACAATTGCCAAGGTCAGAATGCCTAAAGATGATGTGAAAACAGCCTCTGGTGAGCTCAAGCTTTTTTTTTTTACAATGAAGAGAAAACAATATTGTAGATTTAAATCTTTATTTTGTGTTTTTTTTGCAATCAGAAAGTCTTTCTGTATGCTTTGTTTCCCTTTGTTTAGGATCTGGTTGATCAACCACTAACAGCTGTTTTATCAAGTTGCTAAATAATGACAATCACAAAGAAACCAACGAGCTGTGCAAAAAGTAGCTTGTTTACTACTGAAAGTTAGCTAGAAAAAAGACTTTTAAGTTTTTAAACCTTTAGTGTTTGCTTCCGGACATGCTGGTGTAAGTGGTCATAGAAGGTTGCATTTCAAGGGAATGGGATCTGTGTAACTTAATGTGAATTGAGCTTCAGGCAACAGAGTGTTAAGCTGCAGGATGATGTTCACCTGTGGGAAAATGACCCCATGATAAGACTTGCGCTTTAACTTGTTCTATGCTGACTTCTGCTGGCTTCTTGAAGAAAGATCTGTATCTTTTAAATGAAATAACAATATTAAAATAACCCAACTAACCTTTTCACATATCTTGATTATTAAATGTTTTAGTAATTAGTAGTTGTTTATCTGTTTATGGTTGAATTATCTATGTTTTGTTAATATATAGGTCACAGGGACTTTTATTTAACATTGAAACAAACTACGAAGGAACTAACAACAAACATCAACAGCAAACAAACAAAGCAGGAGCGCCAGATCAGGGAACAGATTAACATCCTAACATAATCAAAGACAGAACACAGTGATTAGTAAACTACATGACAAATGGATTACTCACGGGTGAGGAGTGAAAAACAAGCGATCATGAAACACAATGATATAATTAGAAAATAAATTGGATCAAAACCAAAAAATAACAGGGGGGATGACACAACCTGGGCTGGACTGGTGTAAACCAAATCTAAACTAAAAAAGGCAATTGAACATAACATGTCATAGAACTGAAGTCATCAGACAGATATCAACAGACACAGGCATTTAAAAATCAGGTTAATGCAATCAACACAAGTTTTGGGGGGGCTTTGGCTGATAATTGACCAGCTGACAAACATCATGTTAATGCAAGCAATTTCACTTTCCACCCCTTTGCCAGTCTTGAGTCTGGGGGGTGGGGGGGGTGTCTCCGGGCCCAGGCAGCTTCCTGGTCCCGACTCCTCACTCAGACAGCTCACCTCATAAGCTTCTCCTATTACTCGCCAATCATGCTAGTGATACTAGGCAATCATAAGCAAGAGGGAACTCGTGAAATTCTGTAAATAATTGTTTGTCACCATGAGTGACATTGAACTCATCAGGGAAACTTTGTGTGATATTTTTTATAATCATTATTTAAAACTGATGATGTGAAAGTGAATAAAACATGTTATATTCTAAATCTTCAATACAGAATTATAACCGTTATTGTAGGATGAGATTATAAAACAGTATCATAAGTTTTCCCCTTGTGTCTATAAAAGAATCATAGAGATAAACCGCCCTGAAATTAAGGCTGGTACCACAAAGGCACAGCAAACACAATTTATGATCCTCATGGGCTCTGCATCATGTCTGTGTTAGGGATGAGGACCAGGGTAGAAAATGCCCATCACCGTGATAGATGCTGCTAGCAGGTGGATGCTCAGCTTTGAGAGTGAAGAGAAAGAAAACCCAACACGACTCCATTCAAGAGGAGCATCAGCACTTATCTGAAATCAGCCTCTATTGAACAGAGTGTAGCATAACCCCACCACACGCACACGCTCAAATGCACATTTTCGTCCATAAACAAAACCAGACAGGCTAAATATTTTTCAGAAGAGAAATAAAACACATAACAACAGGAGAAAAACAGCATGGAACTACATTTTATTGACATCTTCAGTTGCAACTTTTGCTATTGTACCTATCCAAACACCCTAGTTATTCTGTTTTAACCAATTACAGGAAAAGAGATACTCAGATATAGCTCAACATAAATCACAAATAAAAAAATACACAACATAGCTAGTATAATACATGTTTTCGATTTGTTTCTATTTTAGTAAAGTAAATCTTTTTAATCTTACTAGATCCTTTTTCTAGGAAAATATAGAACATGCAGAGGAGCTAAATATGTGTAAATATTACAGGATAATTCAGTTTATAAATCATATTGTATGGCATGTCATACATAATATCATGAGGTTTTAATTGCAGCATTGATGACACATTTATTGTTACATTTCACCAATCGTAAATGATATTATAAAGGTCTATAAAACACTATATTCAGTCTTGATAAGTCTATAAATAAGACTTGTATTAACCCAGCCCCCCCCCCCTCTCTCTCTTCTCCTAAAATTTTCCATGTATAAGTACATTAATAAACAAAGGCAGAAACACATAAATACATTTACCCACTACTGTCTGTAAGCACTTCTCCTCCAGCAGCACCTGGACCTCTACACAATGAGCCCAGTGAGGGAGGTGTTTCAGCAGCATCATATACTCCGCAGAGCCAGGGGGCACACAGATGTTCCTGCACACGCTCTGTGGCCACTCTAGAGCTCTTTGTGAGGATCCAAGCATCCTGTTGATAGTGAAATTGCCCTCAGTTTGAAACAAGTACCTAAGATGTGCTCCAAAGAATGCATTTTCTTGCCCTCACAAAAGCTCATGAGGCTGTTCGAAAGCAAATTGAGCTGGATAGGAAGCCTCCAATTTTCCTGATGATATCTTGAGATCTGGCTCCTTTTATTCTGTAGATATCTGGAGTCAAATTAGACTATTATGGTGTTCTGCGGACAGCAAATGAGGGAGCATTACTTACAGTACACAGAGAGCAGCCTGTGGTTATACATGATTATTTTATAGCTGATGGATTTAATCTATATTGTCTTCTCTGTTAGCAAGTTGATGCATATTTGGGTAAAAGCATAATGTCTGATAGGAAAAGTATTAAAATGAATGTACAAACCACTATATTAGTGGTTATCTTATTTTGCTTTAAAAACACAGAGCACTGAAAGGTACTCTTCAGCTCAATCAATTTCGCAAGAACTTTTGTTTTTCAATGGAAATAAATAATAAATTTAAGCATGTTGACAAATTCATTCATGCATGCATGCACTGTGGCCTTGCCGAGTCAGTCAAGAGAGTCGAAAACTTTGTGTTTACTCATGTGAAAGTGAGTGTGACCAGTTGGCCAGATCTGGAGTGACCCATACCTGGAATTTGTGCTCTGCATGTAACCCATCCCAGTGTACACACAAACACACCATGAGCACTCACCCAGAGTGGGAACTGGGGAACTGGTGCCTGCTCGAGGGCTCCACAGCTGTGGTTGTTGAAGATGGACAGCAAGTGTTTCATCACTCACACCACCTTCAACTCGGTGGATCTGGGGATTAACTGAACGGTCACCTGTAACAGCATCTATCCATGATTTACATATCTCTTCTACTCATGTCTTTGGATCGGCTTTTGTTTTGATTATCCCTAATGTGGGTCTCTGGGGTTATGCCCTCGTCTGCTTCTGATCGCAGGTGTCTTCCAATCATCAGCGTTGTTCATGAGACAAAATTATTTTGGAATCGGATCTTGTAAATTGAGCTGGGGCAGCTCCAAAATACGGTATCAAATCTGTATCAATTTAAAAGCAGCCAAACTCTTTTTCAAATACGGGACGATTCTATATTTTAAAGGACGTGTGGTAACCCTAACGGTGCCTGGTGGGCATGGCTATACTGTGACTGTTGGATTTTTCAAGAAAAATTATAACACCAGTTGCAAATTATAGTAACATCCCTGGACATGTGAGCTTAAAACAACATGAGACATTGTCACGAAAAACAACTAAAGTTTTAAACAAAACTAAACAGCAAAACATTAGAAACACTTCAATCCAAGCCCTCTGGCAGATCTGCAAAATCTTCTTAAATCTTTGATTTCTACGATTGTAATTTAATAATCTTCTGATTGGTTAAACACTGCGAAATCTCTTCTGCTTTGGCCTGAAATGAGGGTTACATTTGTGATGCTTGCATCTCTTTTGGCTGTTCTGGGAGCATCATCTGTGACACCCCTCCAATTAAACTCAGGGTCCAAGCGCAGACGGTCGATGGATATCAAGGTGCCCGTTAAGGGATCACAAGGGGATTGGGGTTTATGCTAATTCACACTGTTAATGTAGCAATGAATTAAGAGTTGAGATGTCACAGGAGGTTTAGTGCAGCTGATCCAGAGCAGAGGCTGCTTTGCCCAAGCCATTTGGGGGCTAATTACTGCAGAATGTTAAAGTGTGAATGAAATCCATGTCTGGCCCCTGTTTCAAATGGTCAGGGTCTAATGGTGCTTGTTCGGGACACACCTGCTCCTCTGGTGATGGATATATGGGCTGCTGTCTCAGTGACAGCCACCCATATGCAAGGTTTGTATAAAAAAAAGATGTACAATTCCAAACATTTCCTTTATTTTGGCATCATCTAAATATGTGTGCTACTGTTGCGAATTCAATTTAAAAACTGTACCATTTAAAGATTTCATACCAAATTAAAATATAGAATGATTTAATCATTCATTCAACATGCATCATCTTAATTACTCTTCTGAGTGTTACCAGTTTGTTGTAGAATTATGTATCATTTACAGACTTTACAATTACTTCAGAAGGAGTGATGGCTAGGTCAGTAGACAGAAGCCTAGTTCTGTCTGGCTTCTAAATTAGTTATAAATTAATGAAAAAATGCTACACTGCAGTGGCTGACAATTTTTGCATCGAATCTCCTGTGTCTACGTATTCCCAGTTGAAAAACAAGGAAGCATGAACAAGGTTCTGTTGGTGTGCAGCAGCAAATAATCCACCTTCTAGACTTTAAACACAATGATAGGTGTTTGTGCCTAAGTGAAAAATTATTTTATATGAATTTCTACAGATTTACATTATGATTGAGTGCCTGTTGGGTTCTCCTGAGCCTTACATCTCATCTTGAGTTCTTCTTTAAAGAGAGCGCCCAGAAATAGATGTTAGCACTGAAAAATTCATCAGTTAGCTGCTTCATATTATAAGCTCCAGGGTTCAAGGCACGAGGAAAAAAAAGGAGCTCATAGACCAGAAGATAAGCGAATCAAACGTATGCATGTGACTACCTTATAGGGGTAATATCACAATGTTTATGGAAGTTTGGCAATACCGATATGAAACAATGACACAATGGTTCATGAAAATATTTAGTCAACTTCATCAAATGGTCACTTTCACTTAACTTCACTTCAACATACATTTTTGCACACTTATTACACATTTAATGTTTCTCTCTGAAGTAAAACGAATAAAAAATAGACAGAATCAAAAGTTTCCCCTCAAGTATTTATCTTCACAAGAAGATTTATTTTACAACATTTGTGATAGGTAATTATCGAAACAACAAAGTTGCGGTAGTTCCCCTGAGCTTTCTAAAGCCATGTTTACTTTCTACCACCGTTTTCCTCCTGATCTGAATTTTGTGTGGCATGCTGCATTGCATGGTTTTGGATGTCCCGGGTCAAAAGTGTTTTTGCCACCAAAAGATGAATGTATTTGTTGGAAATATGTGGCTTTTCTGTGTGCCAACCAGCTACCCAGCAGGGGTCTGGCAGTGAGAGGAACAGAGGGTGGATGGCTCATTTAGACGTAAGGTCAGTGAATAATCTGGTTTCAGCTTGTTTACTGAGAGGCAAATTTCACTGTGACAAATTATTTTTTTACTTATTAAAGTTCCTTTATTCCAAATGGAACAGTCACTAATAAGGAATCCATTTATTCATATTTTATCTGTGTGTGATGTCCTTAAGAGAAAACCAGGCCACCCCCATATACCCACCACAAAAGAAAACAATATCCATCAGCTAGCGATGCGGTTTCATGATGTGAACCTGAATTTTTAGGAGTGTATCTTTTCTTTTCTCTCCATTTCAGGGGCTGAGTGAGTGCATACTAAAGAAAGATTCTACAAAGAACAAACATTGTTTAAAATGATCTTTAAAAATGAATAATTTTCACAAAGTTCTTGTCTGAATCACATAATTCAGTTCTGACTATAATTCCATAACTGTAAAAACGTGTCTCCAGGCATGACAGAAACCCATTTCTTTCCCTAACAAAAGCATGCTTTGCCATGATCACACCATAATGCACTCTGATCAAATAACCCTGAACAAAAGAGAATATCAATGGGGCGGGGGCCGCAGGCTTTATAACGGACAATCATCTGCTAAAAATTGTATCTTGTTGCACTAGCACCTGAGCAGGGACTGTGATAGGTGTTGTGATGGGGCAAGCAACGCCTCTGGGACCCCTCTCTCTTTTTTTGGCACAACGGGTATGTGTGTGTCTGCATGATACATGGGGGTGGCTACAACCCTGCACATGTGTCCCCTCTCCCTCCCTATTATTCAGTAATTAGCCCTTTGGCTGTCTGCTGGAGGACGCCCCACACCCCTAACCCCCTGGAGAGCTGTCTGTGTTGACACGCACGCAAACAGAGCCAGCAAAACAAATACTCAGCTGCGCTTGACTTCCAAACGGAACAGATTCTTACGTCAAGAGAGGGCGAATATACCCATATATTATATATAGGGCCTATTTATACCCATATAAATATAGGACCTGTTGTGATTTTCATTTTTCTGTTTACATACCATAGTTACATTTTAAAATCTTTAGTCATTTCATCGTATTAATTTATTTGAACTCATTTATCTTTATGAAATACTTCTGCATGACTTTTACAATCTGAAATTGTGTATTTTTCTCAATTTTGAGATTTTTTCATCATTTTTTCTGATTTAAAAGTGTCTTGATCAAATCAAATGACATATTTTATACATCTTCATTTGCAGTCAATTCTGGGATATGTAGACAGTGATCCACAAGGAGAAAGTTGTTAGACCTCCTGATATATTAGTTCTGATTAATTTAACTCTTGACGCAGATTCATACTGTTCTTCAAAATAGTCCTAACCAACGCTTTATCATCATGAGACTATGGCTATGTCACAATTGTTTTGAGACGAATGTCACAATTCTTCAGACCTGCAACCTCATGGACTAAAATGATGTTCCATGTGTCATTTTGAAGTGTGTTCATAAGCGAAGATCTCCTAAAACCCAGAATAGCAAATTAATCTGAATCACTTGGGAGTAAATGTGCAACTTACTTCTGCATTCTGCTAAACAGAATCGATCCCTTCAGGCTGCAGCCTGTTCACTGACAACTGCACTGCAGGTTTACTCCAGAAGCTGAGGCCTCCCAGTCCTAAGCCATGTTACTCAACCGGAAAAAAAATGCTAACCAAGTAGATTTGTTCTTCTCTAATTCAATTCAACATTTCTGGTTCTGAGTACATTGGGAAGTATTGAATGAAAAGACAGATTAATGAGTTACTACTTCATTCAGATCAGGGTATATATTAGTTCTAGTCATTACGTCCATGTGCAGCCTAATTGTTTCATTGTATTCATGCCTTTTTGTTTTCTTTCTACAGCTGTCAGTTTACCATGTTATGGTGTTATCCAATCGCTGTATTCCACTCTTAGTGTTTTAAGGGCGGTTCCACAACACTTTACGTCCATTTTTAGTTGTGATATTCTGGCATTTCTCATCACACTCTCTGTTGTATTCCCTAGCTGTATACTTCCTCACTCCATGGCTGTTGTTGTGTTCACTGATAAATGTTACAAAACTACTCCTGGCTCCAGTGATCTGACAGCCAGAGGGATGTTTATAAGAGTGTAGCCACTTTTGTAGATAAGAACCCATGTTGAACATCTCCAAGAACATTTCCCATGAAAAGAGTATGTGTACACGGAACACTGTTCTAAAGCTTTTTAATTAAGCCTTTGTCTATGCTGGCTTGCTCATATTCTGCTTTGTTTAAGCCTGGGCATTGCTTCAATATTTTCCAATTAAATGCAACATATAGGATGCAGTGTGTTTAGAGGATGCAAATAGTCAGGCAGAAGCATGGCTTCATGATTCTGGAATAGCAAACTACACATCTGAATCTAGACAGCAGCAAGCCTCAACTTCAGCAGATAATTCAGCTATACTGTAAAAATAAATGTTTTAAATAAATGTTCTATAGTTCTATCACAGAGTACAAGAGTCAGTTAATAGTTGCTGGTGAGATCCTGATGATGCTCTCGCAGCTTCCTAGAAAAAAAAGCAACAAATCTGTCACTGCAGTAGCATTTTTTAAAGCTCAATGGTCCATGATGTTTTATGTCATCTTACATGTAAAAATTAGTTAGTAAAGGAGTACTGAATAGCAAAATCACAGGGGAAATTAGCTGGTATGGTCATAGAACCTCAGCTTTTTGTAAAAACACTTAAAAAAACACAATTATTTGACTGAATTACATAATTGTTATGTGAAAAGTTCCACAGAACTTTTTTTTTTATTTTATGTTGAGACAAATTTTTCTTCCCCAAATTGACTCAACAACCTTTTCAATGGCTCAACACATCACTCTGACAGCTTGACACAACATTGACTGAACACAATTTTTTTTTACCAAATCAACAAAAGCCACTGAGAATGAGAATTCAATTAGATTCGGTCAACAATTCTTTAATAAAAATTGAGCCAACCAAAATTAATTCTCAGACTGAAATATGATAAAAAAATTAATAAGTAAAAATTGTCAATCATCTTTAATACTATCATTCGACATTCAATTAGTGGAGTTTTTACAGTACAGGTAGTTACAAGTATTATGCTATCATGTGCTACACCAGCCTATCTTCTAATATTCCTCTTCTCTCATTTCCAACTCAGCAAAGCCATGTGTGTCAAGAGAGGTAGTGGCGGAGCCCTTCAGAGTTTGAGCTATTCACAATTTGAACAGAATTTTAAAATGTATCGACTACGCCACCCAGAGAATTAATACTCAAAAGCACACAAGTTCATAACTCTCATAATTGAAGCAGAGGCAAAACATTTTTTCAAATTCCACTGTTATGCGGATGACACCCAGCTCTATATTTCCTCCAAATCATCCGACCTCCTCCCACCTTCCTCCCTCACCCATTGTTTTCAGGAAATCAAATCCTGGTTCTCCTCCAATTTTCTAAAACTTAACAACAATAAAACTGAAGTCCTATTAATTGGCACTAAAACTACATTAAACAAAACTGACAGCTTTTCAATCACCGTAGATAATTCCTCCATCACACCCTCCTCTCAGGTAAAGAGCTTGGGTGTCATCCTGGACAATACTCTCTCATTTCAATAATACATCAATAATGTCACACGCACTGCTTACTTCCACCTCAGAAATATCAACCGTCTCTGTCCTTTGCTCACCCTTCACACAGCCGCCATTCTTGTCAATAGCCTGGTCACCTCACAACTTGACTACTGCAATTCCCTACTGTATGGTCTTCCGCAAAAAACTATTCATAAACTACAACTTCTCTAAAACTCTGCTCCCCGGATCAACACTAAAACCTCTACTCACCACATCTCCCCGGTCCTGCAGCATCTTCACTGACTCCCCGTTCAATATCGCATCCAGTACAAACTACTACTCATTACATTCAAGTCCATCCATAACCAGGCACCTGCTTATCTGACTGAACTTCTTCATGTCACCACACACACCCGCTCACTCAGGTCTTCTTCTTCAATCCACCTCACAGTTCCTCCTGTTCGTCTCAGCACCATGGGGACCAGGGCCTTCAACCGCTCTGCTCCCCATCTATGGAATTCACTCCCCCCAGACCTTCGAAACCTTGAAACTTTATCAATTTTTAAATCCAGACTTAAGATCCATCTGTTCAAAATAGCATACTCCACTTAATCTTGTCTTTGTTTTATTTGTATTATATTGTATTTTATCCTTGTTTTGTTTATATGTTGCCTGTTTTTAATTGTTTGACTCTGTGCGGTGCCATTGAGTGTTGAGAAATATTATTATTATTATTATGACTGAAACTAGCATATACTGACATATTATAAAATCACTTTTATTACCAATTCTGACCCAGGGCTCAGGTCACCCAGGGAGAGGGCGATCAACATTTTCACCACCATATGCACACAGGATTTCAAACCAATATTACCCACACTTCAGCATCCTTCTGGTCGTAGGGCCTCAGCCTCTGGAGGAAGAGAATTTATATAGTGACACAACCAACTAGTAAAAAAAAAAGGAGTAAAGCAGAATAAAACTGAACAAGTGTCACAATTAGAATTAGATAGAACATCAATAAGTATTAGTCATTGTATATAGAAAACTAAACTACCAGAGCAATCACAATATAATAAATATAGTAAAAACACTCACACACATGCACTTTGCTCCTAAAAACATTTACATCATTACCATGGAATACTGTCCAGTTTACTGTGCACTCTTGCACACTCACTAGAGCCAGCAGAGACCAAGCTGTAGTTCGCTTTAAATCCCAGGTCTGCAGGTGAGTAGGAATGGAGAGACTAAACCTGCGGAAATGGCACAAGAACCATCAAGCTCATAGGAGCAAGTTAGGGAGAGATCTAATGCGATTGTTCGGTTCAGGAAAAGAGGGCAAATCCTATAAAAAGCCACACCTCCCATTTACTCGCGTAAGCAAAAAATTACATTCAATGTCTTATGCTTTCATACAAGCTTACTGGAGAGGTGTCGTATTAATGTTGGCACTCGGAGGATCACACCGCTCCGTGCGCATGCATTTCTTACTGTTTGCAGTAGCCATTAACTGGTCTATAGCAGATCGCTCAGTGCCATGAGACAAATGCAATTTTATTTATACTGTTACACATGCATGAACTACAGAGGTACTTCTTGTAAATATACAATACTGAAATCAGCTTTGGGAGCAGCAGTCATATCCATTAACACGCAGATGCTGTATGGGTGATGTGGCCACAGCACAGAAGTAACCACCTGATATTTGTGTGGCAAGATAATGCCTATGCCCCTTGTTATCGCTGTTAATCGCATGCTGGCTGTGGGTGGTTTTGCGGTACCTTCAAGAGTGTATAAAAATGGAGTTCCCTTAGGTTGTACCCTCCCCTCCCCCATTTTTATTTGTATAGCTAATTTTCTTACAAATTGGCAATTCAAAGTGCTTAACGGGCGAATACAAATCAGATAAAACAAGCAATAAAACAGATCATAGATAGCACAGGATAAAACATTAATGCAATTAAAATTCATAGCACAAAAAAAACAGAAGATCATAGGTGCTTTTTGGACAGCAGTGCTCAGTCAGTCAATGCATATTTAAATAAATGTGTTTTTAGTCTAGATTTCTAGATATCTAATATGTTCTGGAAGCTGGTTCTAGCTATGGCCAGGTATAGTAACTGAAAGCAGACTCTCCCTATTTAGAGCGAGCCCATGGCAGTTCTAACTGATTTGAACCTAATGATCTAATAGCTCTGTTTGGTTTGAATATAATAAGCATATCTGTGATTTTTTTTTTGTGACTTATAGATGAGCAGCAGCACTTTAAACTGTATTCTGATTGTCACTGGCAGCCAGTGTAGCGACCTGAGGACTGGCATTATGTGCTCCAACTTTCTAGTTCTGGTCTGAATCCGTGTAGCCACATTCTGAACAAACTGAAGCTGCTAGTGGTCTTTTTTTTGAAGACCAGATCAGAATCCAAAATCACTCCAAGGTTGTTCACCTGATGTTTAGTTGTAATACCGTCAGAACTCAAGTGAACGTTCACATTGACAACCCCAAAAAATTACTTCAGTTTTGTCCTTATTTAGTTGAAGAAAGTTTGTGTTCATCCAGCTTTTAATCTCATCAAGACATTACAGAGAAAGTTTATGGGGCTGAACTCATTTTGAGAAAGGAGTAGTTAGTAGATCTTTGTGTCATCAGCATAACTGTATTAGGCAACCTGGTCTCTTCTCAGTATTTGACCCAGTTGTAGTATGTACAGCCTGAACAAAAGGGGGACCCCACAAGAAACTGGTGTCCAATTTGACATGTGATCACCTATACTCACATAGAAATGCAAGACCTCGATTTCGTATTGCGCAGGCTCCAGAAATAATATAGGCATATGCGACTCAAACAACTTGCGAAGGTGGGGGGATGCAAACAATGACTGTTTTACTGTCTTACACGTGTGATGGCTAGGCTAGGCAACTTCAGTCCCCTAAGAGAGTATCTTCTCAAAAACTGGACTGATAATGTCAAAAAGAAAAAGCAGGATCAACCTACAAAGATGAGGCAGTTGTTTTTTTTAATTCAAATCTTTCCTGAAAGTGTAACGAGCAATTCTCAATACATTTATTGATTAGACTTGTATATGGCTTTGTTTAAAGCTTTAACATTCTTTAAACTGTATTATGATACAAATGTGAAAAACAAAACATAAAACAAAAACAGACAGAACAGAAACTAACAAACGAAAAACAATGGTTAGAAAAATCCAACAAAGAGGTGATCAGCATCTGCTGCAGGATGAGTGATAAATGATGGGGATTGGTTAGATAGGCACATTGAACCATTTTGTTTTTTTCATGTTTGTGTTTGTTTGTTTATAGCGCTTAGACACGATATCACGAAATACCAGGAGTCAATTATTCGAATGCTAGATTAAATAGATATGTTTTAAATTTAGTTTTTAACTTTGTGAGCGTAGCTGAGCTCCGAACAACATCCAGGAGTTTGTTCCAGAGCTTCGGGGCTCTATATGTGAACACTCTTCCTCCTCTGGTGGATTTACTTATCTTCAGAATATATAATAAATTGTGATAGGAAACTGCTCAGGTAGGCCGGAGCCGGGCCATTCAGCGCCTTAAAGGCAAGGAGCAGTATCTGATAGTCAATGCAATATTTTCTGGAAGCAAAGGGTTTCTTAACCCCTCTTAAATGGTTTCTTAACCCCTCATGGATAGTGTGTGTTGGTGGGGTTTGGGGGAGCATGGGGTCCAAAACTATTTTCTTCCAATGGTCCAAATTTGCTAGCGGCACTCTTGACCTGGACCCAGAAAACCAGAAGAGTGATAATGTGGTGTTGGCAGAATAGTGTGCGAGAACAACACATTAGCTGGGGTTTTGGGAAACGGTGACCAAGTGACTATTTTAACTAACAACTCATATGGTTGTTCATGTACATCTGACAGCACGCAATGGAAGCACCACTTAGACATCAATCCTGAAATGCAGTGAGACTGCCCTCGAAGGTACAAATCTGTTTTCACACACGGCCACTTTCATTATAAAGGACGTAATTATTATTGTTAAGAAGCCAGTTGCAGCGAGGATCCACTCAATCAGAGGCCAATCACAAGATAAGCTCCTCTAAAATTTTTACAGGGAGATTCAAAAACTTTGAGAATCTGCATTTAATCAAAGAAACACAATGAAACCTTGGGTAATTTGTAAGGGACCAAATTAAACTTCACAGCTTTCTTAAATCTGTTTATATTTGCAACAGTGAGAGTGAAGTGGATTGATTTTGCTAAATTATGCATTTTTGTTTTTCGCTTGCGCCAAAGCATCTCAAAGACTGTTTTACAGTTGGTCAGTGTAGAAAGAGTATTTTCTATTGAAAGCTTTACATGTTGCTAGAATTGTTTGCACCTACCACACTCTAAAAGCTATTTTTTTCTAAAGGTGATCTTAGCATTGGAAATGTAGTAAATTTTGAATGTTGCTTTTGTTTTTGCTGCTGTTAACTTTGAACATGTTTAGAATTTAATCATTTTATATATTTATTTTAATTTTTTTCTTAGGATCATTTGTCTAATTTATCATCATCCAATATTATTTGTTTAGTTCAAATGCCACTCAAAGAAAGTAAAAAAACGAGAGATTTAGCCATGGTATTAGTTTTTATTTTGGTTATTATAACTTACTTTTCACTATTTTCTAATATGTTTGTTTTATGTATAGTAATGTTTTCATTTGGGAATTCATCTAATTTACCCACATCCAGTGTTCAGTGTTCACAATGGACAATAAAGCGTAGGAGAGTAGGTTTCCTGTCTATTTGGTGATATTTCAAAATTATAATGACGATAAACATAATAAAGCAGCAAATTGAATTTGTTTATGTTAATTGTTTGAAGAGATATCGGAGGGGGAAGTGAATAAATTTAGAGTGTGCAAGGAGCAGGTAAAAGCCACTCGGAGTAGAGTTAAAACAAAAAGGCTTGAGCCAGGGAGATATCATGGCGCTCAACAGCACTGTTTTTTTTTGTTATCCAGTTTTTCAGTGCATGTAAATGCACTCAGTGTGTCCAAACGCAGTCAGAGACAGATGAAACCATATTGGCACATGCAGCAGCATGCTGTCATGTCTGTGTAGCGCAGCAGACTGCAGTAATTAATCTGATGCTGTCATGCCTTTTCAGATGTTTACAGGAAGGTGTTTGAGGAGCATGTGTCTGATTGCGTGTGTATCGGCAGACACACACTTGTTTAACACGCATCACCGAGAGCATCTGGAGAGCGGCTGACCTACGTACATTGACTCCCTGGCATCACATCCCTCAGCAGCTGACTGCTCTTTTACAGACACTAGAGTTCCACCAGCAAGGCCATGAAAAAAGGATACATTATATGTTATTTGTATTTCAATTTGATTTAGAATTTAGAATGGGTAATAATTTTGCCTAACAAAAATGTCCAGATATTTTAACCCTTCCAAAATGGTGTACAAGGGGTTTGTTCATTTATCAAAATACGAAAGCAGAAAGCCTGACTCAAGACACAGGATGGGGCAGGCGGGGTGTAATAAAAATGCTAATCCTCCCAATTCCCCTGCTGTTGGACTCACAGGAGATCCGTTGCTGTAGCAGTGGGACTCTCTTTGTCCTCTGTTCTTTGTTTGCTCTGGATTGAGCGTCAGGGCCTGGATGTCTTCACACATCTTCAACACACCAATGTAATGAGGCCTCCGCAGGCTCCAAACAAAGAGAGGCCACAAGCACTATTGTCCCAATTAAAGGTCAGGAAGCAGAAGACTCGCCGTCCCGGCCCCGGGGCATGTTTGCTCAGACCAGCTCTGACACACCGCTTTTCTTTAACTGTTGCCTGTGACACCAATCCTGGGAATTGTTTTCTTGCTACTTGTGCAGGTTGTTTGACTAGTGGCTTCTCTTTCCAGTTGTTTTTTAAAGCGCCAAATGTTGATGTCATGTGTATATATGTATATATATATATATATATATACTACAGGAGGTTAGAACACCGCTCACTTCAATTAACAGAGCGATTTTCTCTAGCTTCACACCTCTGCTGTCTGAATGTTGATGTAGTGACCCTCCTTACCCTTGGATGGCGCTCAGGGGAAAACAGAGACACGCCTGGCCATTTTATAATCTTGACACTATTTTATAATAGTGAATCTAAACTCTTGATGTTTGAATACCAACAAGCTTCTCCTTTTCGAGATTTCTACTTCTATTTTTTTTTCTGCTCACATAGTTCTTCTTCACGGTTTCTTCTTGTGAACACAAGAGCTCCACTGAGTTGCTCTTTTATGTCCTAACAGCACTCTGAACACATCATCAAAAGAGCCAACTTTGGTCCTCCATGATTTTTTGGCACACAATAAACAAGGCAACATGGCAACTCATTGCTCAGCCAAATGTTTGCATTTGTGCCAATTTTGGACCGAGAATTCATCTTGGGGTTAATGCAGTTGATGCATTATGCATGTGTTGATGTGTTGTGTTTTTTATTTTGATTCTTCTGGTCAATATATTTTATGTAGTTCTTTAGGCAATCGTATGGACAATTGCACTTTTTTCATAATTATATACTAGTGGGCATTTTGACGATTTATGTCATTGGTTCTGTAGCTGGAATTGAAACACTATAATATATAACACTACATGTTCAATCAAATTTTGTTGAGGTCCTGTTGATGCAAAATGTTATTCCAGTAGATACAATAGATGCAAGTTCTGTTAATGTATTTTGGGGCCCCGTTGAAGCACACAATATTTGAGTTCAGTTTTTAGAGCCTACTTGTGTGAGAAAGCCCGAAAGCAGGGGTCTCCAACTCATTTCCTGGAGGGCCGCAGCCCTTCTGGGTTTTTGTTCCAGCCCTGTATCAAGAGACACACCAGTTGCTTAAATCAAGCCCAGAGGAGCTTAATCAGTGGAATCAGGTGTGTTCAGATACGGTTGGAGCAAAACTGCAGGGCTGCGGCCCCCCAGGAATCGAGTTTGAGACCCCTGCCCTAAATCATTTTGAATGATCATTTATGGTTTTGGAGGCTCTTTTTAGAATGTTCAACAATCAGCTGAATCCAGGTTTATCAGTCTTTCCACACCCCCACTCATAATCTTCTCCCTTGCTCTCCAAAGGACCAAAGCCACTGCTCAATCTCCAAAGGCTCGCCTTTGTCCCTCCTTGAACCCACACTCTCATTAGCTGGAGGGTCTGCACGGGTGTGATATGCCCTTCTGTCCTGGGGTTTGAGGAGGGGGGGGTCTCTGATCCCTAGAGAGTGGTTATGACAAATAAGATTAATGTCTTGGTAGCCTCCTGAGTGTCACAGATTAGACTGATAGCTGATTTTCTCAAGAGAGCGAGACCATGTGCCTTCGCTCCGATGCCCGCTAGAGTCAAGGGGTTGGCGGGGCATGGGGCAGAGGTCAGCAGGATTCAGTAGCAGTGAAGCGAAGCTGCTCCTAAAAGAACACTGGGTTTTAAACTCTCATTAGGAGAATATGATTGTTGCTTCTGTGGGTTTATTTGAAGTTGTAATACAAAGTGTTGGCTTTACCTCTCTTGTCAGTAGAACGACAGAAGCAGAGCCGTTGATGTCTTAATGTTTTTTATTAGTTTTTTTGTTTTTGTGATGATTGTGTTTCTGTTGATCTGTTAGACGTGGGTCAAGGGAAACCAATAGTTTTTGGATGAGACATAAATCTGAGCTCAAAAAAAAATGCATGATAGAGTAAGATAGGTGTGTGGATTGTTTGTGAGCTGGTGTTTTAGAGCCATCATAGCATCCGCTTGACTCATGTAGAAACTGTTTTAGAGGCTCATAATTCTTCCCCTCATATATTTAACTCTCCCACTTTGTTGCTCATTGTGAAAAGTTTATTTAATTTATCTTATCCTGCTAGAATTTTAAAACCTGGGCCATTCTCATACTCAAGTTCATGGGCAAACTTGACATTCAGAAGAAAGCTGCCTCACATTTGTTTCACGGGAGCGCAATTGCATAAATTAGCCTTTGTAGTGCAAGCAGAATTGGCACGTAAAAATGCATACAAGGCAAGCTGTCCGTAGGAGCCCTTCAGGTTCAGGAATATCTGAAGCACAAAGACCCCCCCACTTGATGTGCCAAACATGGTCAAGATGTGAAGAGCTACTTTCCTTAGATCTTGGAAAGTTTTGTCTTTTCATCCTTTGTTTTTGCTAGGTGCACAAAACTAAATTCACCTTTTTGTTTATTAATTCCTTTGCAACCAAAGACTTTTGTCAGACATGAGAGATCCATCCTTTTAGGGGCCAAACCGCAAAGCTTTAAATATGTTGCCAGTTTTTTTTTTTTTTGTTATTAATTTCTATCTTCTGGGAGTTTTAGACTTCTTTCCGCTTGTTGGAAAAAATTTAAAGTTAAACCATTTGTAGACCTACAGATAAAGTAAACTACAAACTTCCCAAATTTTGACACTCTAGCACTCTTGTGGCGCCTCATGCAATGGCGCCATTGGCTTTTTGCAAATAACTGCCTGTAGCTGTTGGTTCAAAAATGGCTTTAAAGAATTCATGCCAAATGGCATCATGGCATATTGGGACAACTGAAGTTGCCAGCTATGTTGTGGTGGTTAAGCTGTTAGTCCAAATGTTTCTCTTAACGCTTTGAATCCGCATGCATAATCACATCAATTTTCCTTGATTGGTCATCAGATGCTACACACATTAAGCTATTTTCTTCTGACTGCTTTGTTCACACACATGATTATTCATTGTTATTTCACAGCATGAGCTAACATTGCAAATTATATGATAAAACGTTGGGTATAAGAAATCATTTAACTGTTGAATCTCAAATTACTGAATGCCATCCATGCTGTTCTCTTGTTCTGGAAGAGTGATATAAGGCCATTGTTTTCCTCATTTAGAAACTCATGCAAGAAAACCCTGAACTCAGCAGAACCATTCAGAAGTCTCCCATCAACTCAATCTGAGTCTCTGAGCTCTTCATCCTTTCTGATGAGTTTTCCATCACTATAGAGTGTCAGTTTGCTGACCGAGCTACATCTTCCTGCCGAAGAAGCTCTGATATTGTCTCATAAAGCCATAAGCATTTTTTATGAAGCAATTGAGCTCAAACGTGTTCGCTGGCTAATAACAGCGCTCTGTCTGAATTTGCCTTGAATTATCTTCAAATAAAGCCTGGACGATGATGGAAAGCATTTCTGTTCAATGCGTTTTCCCAGTGATGCTTTGTTTTCATGGCTTTGCTCCTATGCACTCATACCACAGACAATTCCACGACTCCTTAAACTCATTAACCCTTTCTCTATGCTCTAGGACTGCAGGAAACAACTGCAGGTACTGTAGTGTTGCACAGTTTTTTTTTATCTTTATCATTCTTTATCGCTTTATTGCTTCACAAAAACGCATGCACCCACACACACACACGCACACACACACACATATATACAGTGATACCTCGAGATACGAAATTAAAGTAGGGGAGGAGAACGGATGGTAGCCTAGGAGAGCCAAGGGCATAATAAAAAAGGAGTTGCGCCAAAAAAGCAACACATTAAATATTCATGAATTTATGACACTAGCACGAAACCGAAAGTGTGTATGAAGAGAGTAGAGGACGCCTTCTGGGAAGGCGTCATGGGTATAATCTGACCAATAGGGGAGCAAGGTACTATGCAAAAACACACAGCATCAGGGCTGTAAATGACCAATAGGAGAGCAGAACAGTTGATGGCTCGTTGAAAGAATGATGCCCAGTGTTGTCAGCTGCCGAAGTTTCAAATGCCGAATATGTATAGGTGTGTATTTCTCATACGTGAATTCTTCTAGTGGCCTTTAGTATCTTGGATTTTTCATAACTTGAAACATTTGCATCTTTAGGTATTACTGTATATACACCTCTGCACTTCTCTGTGTAGTGCTGCAGGTGTAACTTTGTATTCAAACAATTTGCTATAGAGCAAAATAAGCAGGAAATGTTGCACATTTTGACATTGTCACAACACATCAATTCGCCGGTTCAAAGTGCTGAAAATGTGAAACATGTCACAGGAAGGTTTTACAAACTGTTCACATTGTTTTTGGCGCTTGTGTTGTAAATGCATTTTATGCCACCTTGCAGATTTGGTAGGAGAAACACATTGTATGATTTATCTGTTTAAAGTTTAAAATCTCTGATTTTGTATTTAAAAATAATTATTGTGTCCTTTCTCTTATAGTTTTTATTGGGTTTTAAACAAAGAGACTCACAAACAATTTATAAGGGTTAAATACAGCCTTTGTTCATGCAAAAGTCACAGCAGCATTAGGTCAGCAGGTTTTCCCCCGAATCACAACATAAACTACAGCTAATCTCACCATAAAACGATCGCTTTAAGGAGATTAATTAGAAGACCCTGTTGCTGACTGAGGTCTTAAAAGGCTCAAAATTAAACCAATTGGTTGTTGATCACTTTTACCTAATTAAGCACATAAAAAATAAAGCAACCCTCAATGTTTCCCAACTAAAATGGTGCTTTTGAAAGTGTTTAACATTTAAGCATTCACCTTTGCCCTGTTGAGAGAGTCTCTAACATTTCTTTAATCTATTCAAACAAGCTGAGCAACATTGAACATCTCATGTTAACTCTTCAAAGGACACCGAGGGTTAAAGAAAAAGCACATTGCTTCCTTTTGAACTTTTCCGTGTCCTTAAGAACATTCTTCCCCCTGAATCACTCTCCCTGAACATAACTGATGTCACAATAAAAGTCACAGAGGGATTTTGATTGGGACTCAGAGACATTTGTTTGCTAGTTCTAATTTAATGCAATGAGGCCTGTCCTTTTCCAGCTGATGTCAGCAGCTCTGGAGGAGGCTGTTCGCACACGAACGTCCTTCTCGTGTAGAAAGGCATCAGATCGCCAGGGGCTGATGCACACTAGGGACAATGACTGCTGTGCAACAGTGTCCTACATTCCGGCTGCTCGCTAGGGAGAAGCTTACAGAAACACAGAGGTGCGTACATGCACTGTAACACACTGGGGTTCACTTTTGAGCAAGGGCAGTTTAAAATCCAGGGGGAAAAAGCCTTTTTGTTAGTGCTGCAACCAAGTTGACTTTAAGATGTGCTTGTGTTCAGATTGTGTGTGTTTTTAACTAATTAGAAAAAAACTTTTTCAATTATTTTACATAGAAATATACATGAATATTAGATTATTTTTATTTTCCGAGGAAAGCTTCTCAGGGTATCTCTCCTTCGTTTCTTTTTAGCTGCAGAAATTCTATGTTCATTCAGTTTGACCATAAAAATAAAAATGTTAAAGTCATTAAATATCTACTAAAAGATAACATTCATAGTAGCTTTTATGCACATAACCCAAGTTTGACACTCCTTTTCTGTGCTAATTTATTCCATACTAAGCTGCCAAGCAGAAGAGCTTAAGATTTTCTTTACATGTGCATTTAACGTATGCTTTAACTTAACGTATGCTTTAAAGTGACTTCAATTACAATTAAAAAATGACCCAGGCATTGGTTTCTTGAGGCACCCAATCCACTGTCTTTGGTGTTAGCATCATGCTCTACTGAGCCATTTTTGATCCAACAAACTAATCGATTTTTGGCCATCAACATGCTTTTACCTTAAAGCAACTTGAGCAACTTTGATTTAAACAGAATCATGTTATGTAACCATTGATTTTGGTGAAGAAAAGCAAGCTTTATTTTCTCCACTGATCAACTGAAAATAAGATAAGAATAGCCGGCAGGTGTTCAGGATAAAATAGCACCTGTTTAACCAGACTATCCTAATGCACAGTACAGGCATATAA
This sequence comes from Danionella dracula, assembly GCA_900490495.1. NCBI lineage: Eukaryota > Metazoa > Chordata > Actinopteri > Cypriniformes > Danionidae > Danionella > Danionella dracula. The sequence continues at coordinate 147,353 of UELW01000964.1, read as the reverse complement.
TTGTTTACAATGTAGAGTTTTGTAATCAGTTTTACAGTACATAACAAAATTGGAAAAACCTAATGGTTGCTTTCGAAACCCCCGTTCCCCAAATAGGGAACGGAGACTCATGTAGGGGTCGACTGTGGGAACTCTGCTAGGAGCACTCTACTCTCTCCATACTCTTTTTTCAAAGGCAATCAGCGGCCATGCTGATAGTCACGTGATCACGCCATACAAATAAAATACAGGGTGCAGGCGCGGCACTCTTTCTGTTTGACAAGCTGGAACCATACTCACCCCCTAAGCAATCAGACTTACTCATGACCTTACGGTTGTGGCTGGGGGACATAAGTCTCCGTTCCCTAATCTAGGAATGGGGGTTACGAAAGTAACCATTACAATCCCCTTCAGTCGGTTACCGTGACTTATATTGGTGACGACTATAGGAACACCCTGCAAAACGCCACAACCCATGGCTTTTGCATCGGCTGAACGCCAGGCAATAAATCCTGTCATGCCGTCTAATACTAGAGGATGGAGGATCAATCCCAGAGCTGAAGGGAGACGTGCAGAGGGCGTACTCGCCACCTCGAAGGCTGAACTTAGAACTTCCTGCAGTTTAATACACGTATGGTTTCAACGAGGGACCTACGGCAAAATGTGCCTTGAACCACTAAGGAGGGAAAGGTGTTTCAGTGGGAAGATAGTATACGTCCAAAACAACTGATACATCTATCTAGCTATCCATCAATGCAATCGATTCACTGCATCCAAAGATTTGCACAGTCGATGCACAGTCACGCTACAAAGAGTCGACCTGTAACAAGTGCTCCACTAACAAAGAGGAGTCTTACTTGGTTTGATGAAATGTAGTGAAAGACGACATTCTGGGCTGTCAGTGACTCGAGCCTACTGTGAAAGGCCAAGAGATCACGCTGGTTGCCATGAACACCAGATCTCATGATCCACAAAAGAGGAATATAATCCAACACCAATGTTAAATCTATCACCAGTCACTTGTGTCTCAGAGTATGGCTAAAATAAGTAAACAGAAAAGTTACGCACTTGCACCTATTTTATGGTCACGTGACCATCAGCGCTGCTGCTGATTGGCATTTTAAAAAGAGTATGGAGAGAGTAGAGTGCTCCTAGCAGAGTTTCCTTAGTCGTCACTGACATAAGTCGTAGTGACCGACTGATGGGGAACAATAGCTGATTTACAATACTCAAAATAGGTGTTTAGCTTACTCAATTCAGAGAAACAATTGGAACACAATTGGACATGAATAAAAACAATACATTCAATTCACAATACATTCAAGGCTACTTTGCTCAAAATAAACATACAGATGGAGAGTGCCCTCCAAATCAAGTCAGAAATTAATTAATCTTGCCTTAATAGAAAGATTCTGTTTTTATTAATGTTGTCACATGACCATGATGGAGACCAGGAAACATGAAATTATCTGTGATTTTTCATGTTTTCCAAACTATAACAAACTTTTATGATAATGTCAGCACACAACAGAAACAAATAATGTTGTGTATTTTGACAAATCCTACATTATCTTTAAAGTGACTAAATTTCGCAAGAAGAAAAGTAGAGGAAGATGATAAACTGAGGATAAAGCGTGAGTAAAACTCTTCGTCTCCAGCTCATCCTGCATCCAGCCCTGCATCCTTCAGCTCTGATCTTTGTGAAATACCCCTCCTCTTCCTTGTTCCACTGAAGGAGTGAACAATGCAAAATGATGTAAGACAGGAGTGTGAGTGAGTGTCCGTGTGCACCACCGCTCCAGGATCTGCAGTAATTGTGCACATATGGCTCCTCGTGGAACCATTCAGGAAACAGACCTTCTGCTCCCCGGTTCCTCTCATTTGCATGAAAAGAAAGCCATTGGTTTATAGACCGTGATGTAAAAGAGTGACCTGAAAGCCTGAGGCCACTGCAAGTATTGGATTTAGTGGTTTGCCGCACATAAGAGGAAAGAAAGCAGCACGAGAGGGCGGTTGTTGTAATACATGGGGTATGATCTCAGACCGTGTGATAGGAATTATATCAGTGTCAGCAGAAGTTATAAAGAGGGAAAGGGACCTTTACAGGTTTTCAGAAGTATACATTAGCTAAAAAAACAAGTCCAAAACATAATGGAAGATGTTTTATTGCTTTCTCAAAAATCGAGTCATACCACAATAAACATAACATACAAAACCACAATTCAGGAATTGTTCATGTGTTTCTTTAACTTGTGGGTGTTTTGTTTCTTTTTAGCTCAGACCTCTGTAGAGTAGGATTGCTACATTCTTTTGTTTGTTCTTTGTAGACAGTTTTTTTGTTTTAAATCTGTGTGTGTACGTGTTTCACTCTGTACAGTGCCATTTTCTCATTGGAGGTATGACGTCTGTCATCTTATGTTAAAAATAAACTGTAAAAGACAACTGCAACAAAATATCATGTAGCTGCAGACAAATATTTTTTGCATGCAGCTTGTTTTGCTTGGGAGGACCATGAAACAATGATGAAAATGATAGGCAACATTCATGCAGTTAAGAATAGCTTATAGACTTCTCATTTACAGTACATTGCTAGCAGCTTGGCATGTAATAGTTTTTTTTAAGTTTTTGATTTTGAAGTACATATTCACTGACAAAATTATATAAAAAATTCTACATTTTATCAAACTTTGCATTGATTTTTTTTTTGTTGATAGTCATTTTGCATTTTTATTCGTTGGTTGTTTGTACAATACTTAACTCTCTTTTTTTAAATATTACTTTAATTTGCAGTCCGGAAGGTGTATTTGACAAATTGACCTCTTAATTTCCATAGTTTATCAGTGACGTAAAAAATTTGATGTGCCTCCTCTTTATATCCGAGCACTTGCTCCTCAGAAGGTCTCTGCAGGGCTCAGCAGCTCTTGAGCCGCTTGCGTCAGAAACTTTCAGCGCGGGCGCCGACGTCAAACAATGTGCAAAGCAACCAGTTCCATGATGGTCCCGGGAGATTTTTTATGGATTAAATTAAGTACTTCCATCTTCATTTCCCACCTGATCGCAGCCATATAAATGCCAACAGCTGATGAGGAGAGTTTAAACGCGCGACGCCTTCAGACAAAGCGGCTGGGAGAGAGAGAAAGAGAGAGAGAGAGAGAGAGAGAGAGAGAGAGAGAGAGAGAGAGAGAGAGAAAGGAAGCTGACGCATACTTCACGCTCCTCTCGAAGAGTGCAAACGCAGCAAGGAAACTAAAGGACTAAATCATCTGCATCGAAAGCCTCGCTGCTGGAGCTTTATCAGGCGGTGACGAGTCCCGGAGGAGCACACGGGAGTGTTGAGGGCGCGCACCGCAGGACCGAGCGGGAGCTGTCCGGTGCTGAAGTTGCGTTCCTACCGAGAGCATCTTGCGAGGCGCTCGAGCGTTATCTGGACCGCAGGGTTACGAGTTTCTCACAGTGTTTCATGAGGAAAGTCAGCGCTTTTTTTTTGCGTGAAACATGCCAAGGTCTTTCCTGGTCAAGAAGGTGAAGCTCGATGATTTCTCCTCCGCTGATCTGGAGAGCTCCTACGGCCGCTCCAGGGCAGACATCAGCCTGCGATTCCACGAGAAAGGTGATTACTGTGATGCTGTTTGCGCCAGGCGCAGCAGGTTTTATGCAGACTCTGCACATTTTCAGTTAGAGCCAGCTCTTGCAACAAGTTCATCCCGATCAAGCATTCTGTGTGCATGCACTCAGCGCTTGATCCGGTGTTTCGTTATTATGCATGCACACCGAGCGCATTGACTCGCACAGGCAGATGATTCACACTTTCTCGGATTTGGGAGTCTGAATTCTTTGTACATTAATCGCATGAAGCACATCGACCTTGCAAGCTGGAATCCAAGCTCGTTCATGAGAACACCTTCACTTCTCTGAATGATATGAGCGCCTGAAAAACTCCAGCATTTAATGCACCGTTCACATTTAAACTAATTATTAACTATTAACAAATTGTTATATGTTTTATTTATTGGTTTGTTTAGTCGTTTTGTGTTTATTTATGTAAAACAAATGCAGTACACAAACAATGTTTAAAATTATATTTATATAAATAATACACTTAGAATCCATTTTTTATTCTAAGGTAAAAAAGAAATACAAAATTCATTCTAGCAGTCTGAAAAAGTTTGTTTCCAAAGCAGTATAAATCATTTAATTACATTTTAGTAAAAATTATTTTTTTGTCAAATAAAAGGGGTTTGAGGGAAAAAGCAGGATTGGGCAAAAAAAGCAGATACCATGACTTTTGTAAACAAATGAGCTTATGAGTTGTGACCAAAATAGACTTCAGATTTGGTGATTTTAAAAGTTTTTTTGTGTGTGTTCTTTGGAAAGTAACTCCTCATTTTAGAATCTGTCTATTGTCATACAAGTCAGAAAATGTTCCATTTTAGAAGAAAATTTCAGAAAGCATTTTAGACGTTTGCTTAGGAACTCTTAATTTCTTTCAAAAAGCAAATTAGTGATAGTCTATTCTCACTGGCCAATTTATTAGATACACATTTTGTATTGGCTTGCATATTTCTCTTTGTCTTTATGTCACCTCTAGTTGGGCTAAGGTTTTTGTTTATCTGTTTAATTCTTGGGTTTTTTTGTTAACTCTATGGTGGTGCTTAAAAATATCAATAGATAAGCAGTTTCTAAAAACAAACTTAATTTTTTTGTATAACATAAAAAATATATATATATATCAAAGTTAATCAACAGGTGTTATAAAATAAGGTAATTTTTTAAACAAAATGAAACAACTTTGGTTAAATTCTTATAGTCCATTCAACTGTAACAGAGAGGTGTTTACAACATTGGTGGTCCTGATGAAAGTGAGGATCACCATTGTAGTTGCATTGGAGAAAACATCACATTTTAATTGGCAGAACCACACTGAAAATATTTGATGGATATTTCAAAAATATTTTTTACTTTAATATTTTTTCCCAAAAATCTTTTGGATATTTTTCTGCATACATTTTGCCTTTTTTGCACCAAATCTTTTTGTGCATGCTTGAAGTTGTGCAGTATTTGAAATAAGTTTCAGAATACACAAAACAGTTTTTTTTGAGGGAGCTTTTTCAGTGACAGCAAGGCTTTGTCTTGTGATGTTTAATTCGGATTTATTGGGAAACAAGCTTTGGTAGAAGCTCATTATTATTTTTTTTTCTTGTTAACGTCTTACATAATGTGCTAAAATGACTATGGAAAAGAGAACATACAATTTAACTAAACTATATACAAATAATAATGCAATATTGCAACTTGAAAATGCAAAAATCACAAAAACTGGCACTCCATCACATTTCATGTCAACTTTTAAAAAAATGTATAACTCGCAATGCTTACTTTCAGTGTGCTTTTGCTACTTTTCTATAACATGAGATTTATACAGTGGATGATAGTAGAAAGAGCTCTCTAAAAGAGTTTGTTTTAAAAAATCATAAAAGAGGTGCATCAGGTTACTCCTGAAATGCCCAGCACTGAGGACCAAGAGGGCCGCACTTTGTGGGTCAAAATATTTAACTACTTAACAGCAATGTTGTGTTTTAAAATACTAAAGTTTACTCATCCAATTGCTAGAAGAGTGAACTCTTATGTACTTAATAATAGTGAAGTACAAGACTTATGTTAGGGCTTCAGATTCAAGTGACTTTTATGAATGTGGTCACATGATTTTCCCAAAAGTCAAAATTAGCATGAGCTGCTATGCAAACGCTAAACAAAATCTCAAGAACGTCACTGACCAGTTTGGGCCATGAGCCACCAAACCCCACCAACACACACTGCTCGTCAAGTTTCGTAAAATGACTTCTTTAGTAGGGTTGTAAAACTTTTAAAAATTTTTTTATCAACTGCAACGATTCCATGGTGAGACCTGAAAGAAAGTAATTTAGAGTATTTATTTTTTCTTACCTATATATTTTTTCTCCCCTTAATCAATAAAATTGTCTGATAATAACATTGAAAGGTCGCCCATGACAGCCTTTTACCGTGATGTAATATCAATCTTATAGGATGTGCTGAGTTAAGTTTCAGTTCAAAACACACATTAGAACATGTAATATGTTTTAGAGGGACACATTTTGGAGGGTGTTTCTGATTTGCAACAACAGGGTTTGTTACACCAATGGGAACACAGTGAACGATGTTGAATTTCTTCAAAGTGCTTGATTTATGAGGATTTTTAAACCTTAACAGTTACTCTGATTTGTTGACTTAAAACAAAGCATGTTGATTCAAGCCGTTTTTGCTATGTTATCAAAACAAAGCAAAAAACATCTGTATTTACTGTTAGGAAAGTACACAAAATGCTATTTGTTTCCCTTAACCTCCTAGTACAAGGACCTGAGCTGCCCGTGCAGTGCAAGTTTAAAATCTCAGATTCAATACTCATCTTATAAACATTTTCATAAGGAAGTAGTTTAGCAATTTATGTTTTAACATGCTAAAACAGTTATTAAATAATAGTAGTTATCTGCATGTTTGAAACATTTAATTAATCTCATTTGGCCATCACTGTCTATCATCAATGGTGAGCAAGCACCAACCTCCTGCAACTCCAGAAACAAGCACATTCTCCTTCACTCCAATCTTAAAGCTGACCAACTTTGGAGCTGAGTTTTACTAGTTAAGATCTTCATGAACACTCTGAGGGGGTGAATTATTTAACATTTTGTTTAAGATATTTTAAGATTTCACTGCAGCCATGTCCTGCCTCAATGGGTGCATTTTCAATCCAAGATTTCATAAGTGCTTGTGAGATTTATGTCTGTTACAAATTTTTATGTTGTAAAAAATTATTTAGAAAAATGTTAAAAGAATCAAAAAACTTATAAAAAACTACTATTTCTGCTGCGTATTTCTTTTGGTGTCGATATGATCTTTCTACCAAGCTTTAAGAAAAAAAATGGATTCTCATTTTGAATAGTCAAATTGTTTAACAAAACAACCCTTATCATCAAAGGTTATTATATATATATATATATATATATATATATATATATATATATATATATATATATATATATATATATATATATATATATATATATATATATATATATTAGTTCTTCTCATCTGTAATGTTGCATACATTATTCATACGGGTGGATTATTTATTGTTTGTGGTTACAGTGTTTGACATTTTAATGGGACAGGGACTCTTATTACTTAAAAATGCTTGAAAAAAAATACACTATCCTTCAAAACTAACATCTAATAGTTGTTTTAACATGACTTTTTATGACTTGTTTTAGATCCTTATTTGTCACTAACCTGTTGAATGATCTCAGATATGTTTGTGATAGGTTCACAATTTAAAGCTGTAATATTTAGAGTTCAAAACTAGTTATATGTGCTCTCTTACTTGTGTGGGTGAAACTCTAGCAGCTATATTTTAAACTCTGTGGAGCCCATCCATGTGAAGATTATAAATGTGTTGAAAGTTACTAACTGACTGCGCTCTCTTATTTAAACCCTGCTAAATAATGTAAAGTGCTCCTTAATGTTTAATAAATCTATGAGCTTTTAAAAACTCCCCATTGGATGGCAAGAGAAGGCTAATGCTAATACAGCACATCTAAATGCTTTACAATAAATTCATTATTAGATTCCCCTTTTTTCAAGAATAAGCGAAAGAAGGGGAATCTAATAAACCTGCCTTGGTGAGGATGCTGGAGTCCGAAGCTCATAATAATACGGAATGCCCCTTTCAAAAACACCTTTTTCAAAGTACTTTTAAGTATCATCAGCCTAGGGATAGCTTTTGTTCCGATGTTCTGGATGAAGTTCAGAGCAGGATTAAAGAGCATGATAAAATGAGCCTGAATGTACCTATTTTTAAAACATAACAATCATTTAATGTGAAAAGACTCCTCCCCACATAGTCACAAAATTCTTCTGTTCAGTGCCTGAAAACTTTTTATCAAGTCGTCATGATAGTCTGTTATTGACTAGGAGCAATGATAGACATCAGTCTGTTTGAATGCAAAAGTTGAATCACTTTTCATTCTCTAAATTCTACCACATAACATCAACTAACTCTTATTTGTATAACACCTTTAAATAAATGCTTTACATTGGCTTTGCAACATAAAACCAATTCAACGCCATTTTATATAAATTATTAACACAATAACAATAAATAATATATACAAGCACAGAAACATAAACAACAACATAAAATAAACAAACACCTCTTTGAATAATTTTCTTTTTAACTTTAAACAGCAGATTGAAGCTCCAGAGGCAGAGAGTTCTAGAGCTTCGAATAAGCCACTGCAAAGCTACGATCACCTCACCGCCTGTTCTTTGAATGGGAAACCTCTAAAAGATATTGATCAGATGAACATCATTTCTGGTGTATGCAATTTTTCATATATGTTTGCAATTTTAATGTTAGAAGGGCAGTAATATAACACTGAACAAAATCGTGTAAAAAGGAAATATATGTAAATGACTTGGTTACAAGTCATCTCTCATTTGCATATGTTTATGCTTGCATAACTGCTTGTTAAAGGAAATATCACATTGATTTGTCACTTTGTCAGAAATGTTGTCTATCTGTGACACTAAATGTGAAGATGAATGGAAGAGTACTTTAAATCAAGACCATAATTTTAGTGGGTAGCAAGTTCCAGAACCATTTTATGACTGCACAAACCAATCAGGAGCTTACTTGAGTGAAGGAAAGTCAGACACTAGCAATAGTGGCAGGCAGAGTTTGCTTATGGTAAAAACCAGTGAGTAGACTGTTTCTAGCATTCATTCAGGAATACTTTGCACCTTTTCCCATTTTTGGTCTGAACGTGGCTTATGACTTATGCTTATATTTGTTGTGGTTAAATTTTGGTTTGGGTAAAGGTTAGGGTTGAAAATGTAATCAGGGTTAGTCTTTTTCTCACGGTGTTGTCAACAACCTCATGTTCAGACATCTTGTATTATTTACTCCCCTGTACAATCAACTGCAAGACACGTTGTGAAAAATATAAACTAAATAAAAAGAAGACATTCCTATAATTTTACAGAACATGCAAAATCAACACAGACACTATTTAGACAGAAAATTGTATTTAAGCATATATTTTAGTATAGAAGTACAAGCTTTAAGTGACCAATTGTTAAAGAAGATAACAATAGCTGGCAGGTGTTTGGGATAAAATGGCACCTGTTCAATCAGCAGACAAACCCTGAATGAAACATGAGTTTCAAATTATGGATACAACCATACTTAAAATAAATTAAGTATTTATAAGGTTAAATAAATTCTCATTCATGCAATGTTTACATCAAAGAGCATTTTGGTTGATATGTATTGATTGTTTAAGAGGAAGTAGGGAAATCCATTTATATATAGATTTTACATTTATTGATTTTTTTTTCTGAACATGTAATTGAAGTGTGGTGGGACGTATGGAGTCGAATAAAGCAGACACAAAAATTAAGGAAATCTCAAATCAGATTAAATAAAAATGATTTTGGAATTGTGTGCAATTAACAGCTTCATTGCTTTAAGAATAAGCTTTATAGTTTTAAGAAAAACAATATTACTACTAGTTTATGTGACAAACCTGAGTTTAAAATATATGCTACATTCTTTGTTTATTTTTCCCCGGGAAATGTTTAATGGATTTCTAACTTTGATGTTAAGCTATACATCATAATTAAAAAATGTGTTAGACTAGTTTCGAGGATAAATATTAAAGACCTCCAAACACTGTCATCACAAACAAGTCTAACTTTGAAGCAAGATTTACAATATATTCAAATATATGAGCAGACAAACATTAAATAAAGAGGAAAAATAGTTAATGGTGGGACAAGGTCAAAATAACAAACAAAACTGACTATAAAAGTCTAAAAGTTTTTCCAATGGACAAAAAATGTATACCAGAATGTCTCTAACCTTCAATAACGAAACATTACAAGCCTTCATACATAAAATGAAGCCAACCACCCTTAAGTTTAATTCAGACAAAAATAATCACAATGAAAGTACACTTGTAACAATCACAGAACATACTAATTAAGCAATACTTCAACAGAATGAAACAACACAGCTAGCTTAGCGACTATACACGTTGAACTTGAAAAACATGATGATGTTCTGTTGAAAGGGGAGAGACTTGGAGCTCTTCACTGGATAGATGGTGAATAAAAAAAACATTAACAAGCAGTTACCATTTATTTTAAATCAAGGTTTCTTTTTATTTTTTAAATCAGGATTTGTATCGTTAGGTTTAACTTCATTTCATTGTCCTTTTTTGTGTCAGTATACAACAAGGGATTGCTGCCACGAGACTGGAGTTTAGACACTGTGTAGAGGTCTCGAATCTCAGACGATTCAGAAAATTGATCCGAAGCACCATTCAAAGCCGTCAAGTCACATGATTTTGACCTAAAGAAGATTCAGACTTTTCGAAACACTGGAGTCACGAGAGCAAAGCTTCGGTGCATTTTACCAGGTTTTCATCCCGGGGCTCTGTATTATAACATACAAGTATAACGTGTCTTTTAAATACTGTTTGTTTTTTCTTGACATTTTTAGTGAGAAATCTTGTTTGTATAATTTGTTTATATTTTATGACAAAATCTGTTCACGAAGAATAGTTAAATTTTCATTAAATCTGTTTGGAAACATGAAAAAACATCACACAGCGTTAAAACAAATCTGTATTTTTATTTTCAAACATACACAACATTGTGAATGGAGATGTTTCATCCAAAGATTGTAAAGATATTATCTGAAGTGGCCAGCATTTCATGAACGTTCAGTGTTATTTTATATAAGAACGGCTAGATGGTGGTGTGGGGCCAGGTGTGGGATTGTTTCGAAGTCTAACCAATATGGCACATTTATTCATCAGCTTTAGAGGTTCACGAAGCTTCGGTTTCCCATCTCTACGTACAATCTAGCGGATAGAAATGTCTTTTAGATTTAGAACTATTATTCACTTTACACACCCACTGCCCTCTAGTGGTTTGGAGCACTTCGGTTGTTTGTGGCCTGATTCCAGTATATTTGGAACCTTTGTTTATTTTAACAATTTGGATCACTACAGAAAAATAAAAATAAACTAATTAGACCAAACATATATGTTAAGGTTGACCATATGTCATATGTGTTGCTGCCACAAAAGCCCTGAAGACTGACTACTCTTTTCTCTTTCACAGCCTACATCAGCGATTACCTGACCCCGCCTCCGTATGACAGCAAGAATGATAGTGACATCAAAGTGCACTCTCCAGGGCCCATCTATGGGAGCATCCACAGTGACTACGGAGCACCTGACTCAGACCCACCCGACAGTCCTCAGTCAGAAATCTCCTCGGGTTACATCAATGGAGACACAGCAGTCAGCGAGGGATACACCGTGGATGCCTTCTTCATCACAGACGGTCGCTCACGGCGAAAAGCCATGGCAAGCCCTAGGAGCCTCCAGAGACACACATGCAATGAGTGTGGGAAGACATACGCCACTTCATCCAACTTGAGTCGACACAAGCAGACGCACCGCAGCCTGGACAGCAAGATGGCCAAGAAGTGCCCTACATGTGGGAAAATCTATGTCTCCATGCCCGCCATGGCCATGCATCTGCTGACCCATGACCTCAAGCACAAGTGTGACATCTGCGGAAAGGCCTTCAGCAGGCCATGGCTCCTTCAGGGACACATGCGCTCCCATACAGGCGAGAAACCATTCGGATGTGCCCACTGCGGGAAGGCCTTCGCCGATCGCTCCAATCTGAGAGCGCACATGCAAACGCACTCAGCATTCAAACACTACAAGTGCAAGAGATGCAGCAAGACGTTTGCTCTCAAATCCTACCTGAACAAGCACTACGAGTCAGCTTGCTTCAAAGGTGCTTTCGCTCCCTTGAGCCCGGTGGAAGTGTGACTGAGTTCGCATGCACCTTTACTCTAGTGAACTCAGAAGTTCAGTCCACTTGGTTTCACCAAAACTCAGAGGACATTGAAAATGTCTTGGTTTCTTTAAAAAGGTCAGGTTCAAAATCTTGAAAACACTTTCCTGCTGCCAGTGGCCACTTAAGTGTCCAGCACTGAGGTGATACTATTTATTCTCTCACATATTTATTTATTTATTTGTTTGTTTTCTACAGACTCTGTAAGACATTTATTTGCACTTTAATTTCTCGTTACATAGCCAAGCCTTCATCGATATGCCAAAGCATTTGCCACTTTTGAATATTCCATTTGTTTTATTCCCACTTTGTTGCATGCAAAAAAGGTGAAGAAATCTTTGCCCAATTTTTGAAGCTTTGGATTCTTCTGCCAAACCCCAGCTAGCATCTTTCTGCAATATTCCTGGGGAGTCATGAAGAAGAGTAGAGCAATAATGCATGGTATTTTTTAATGCTACGGCAGTTATAACTATAGTGTTTTTAATCAATACTATCAGTAGTGGTTGAGAAGCTCAACATCAGGGAAATGCCAGAGTAGTATTAGCTGTTTCTTCCAGGGGATCTGGGGTGGGTCGGTGGGGGGTTCCTTTTTTAAGTGTTAATGCACTGCCTGCCTCTTGATCAATAGTGTAGTTTTAGAAAGTAGGCTGGTGTGCCTCTGAACGGACACTACTCTGGAAAGACCCAGCAGCAATTCCATCTCTCAAAAGCACTTCTTTCAAAACATTCTGTCTTTCAGAACCAATATGAATAGTAGCACAATTTTAGCAATTCAGGTAGAAGAGCCTTGTGTTAGTGGAGGCTCTGTTTTTGTATTTCTGAGCCAGAAGGAACTGTTCAATGCCTTGTAAATACTCCTTTGGAGCTGAATCTTTCTACACACTGTAAAAAAAATCAAATCAACTAATTCCCCAGCATTTGACCGATGTAAAGCACAAGCAACACTGGGCATTTTCTCACTTGCTAATAAAGAAACAGTAAGTACGCCATTGTGTTTGTTTGTTTTCAATTCAATGCAGCATAAAGGTCTCTAAACACATAAGCGAACTGAAATTCACACGCTCGTTCAGGTGGCTTCTCTGCAGGAAGCTTTTTCACTAGCTCTGTTGTTTAATGTTGATGCAGTGACAGTCCTTGCCCTTGGATGATGCTCAGGGGTAGTGATGTGTTTTTTGTGAAAAGAATGAATCTTCAAAATGACTCGTGAGTAACACTTTTTGGGGGAGTGAATCATTTTCTTTGGTGCATGTGGATTACGCTTCTTATTATAAGAAGACACAGTTGAGAGTTCATTTACTCAGATTCTTGTATTCTGTTCTAATTTTGGGTCTTTGTCGTAAGTGTGCGGGTCATAATTTTTATAGACGCTATAAATGAACCATTCAAATGATCTTTTAAGTGAACAATACTCTAAAGAATGACTCAATAAAATTAACTAAACTTCCCATCACTTCATGGAGAACAACAATGACACCACAACCTATTTATAATCTTTGTGGGCTCTTTCATGTCCCTACAGTACTCTGAAGTCATTCATTGGCACTCATTGTTTTAGCTCGAGGCACTTTACACACATAACTTTGGAAGGGAAATTTGGCTATCGCAAGCATCAGAAGCTTGCTGTGGCAGAGCTGTGATATTTACGTACAGGGAGAGGTCATGACCATGGCCAGACAGCATCTTCTGACATTTTTGATGGTTTCTAGTTTCGAATTCTGTAGAAGTGTTTTAAATGTATTAAAAACAAAACAAGTTTTTGGAAATATTATGGTCTTATAGTATAACAGAGACTGTTCAACAAAAATCCAATTTCAGCCCCTGAGAAACATTCTTATATTATATTAGTACTCATTCCTAAGCTCTACAATCTACATAGTTTTCCACAGAGATTCAATCTGGCTCTAGCCGTGGTTCAGTCAAGAAAAAAGATGAAAGCTGTTTGCCAAGTGCATAATTCCCTTAGTGTCTCTTGAATATCATTCTCTGTGTTAAATGTCTTACTTACTGCACTAGTAACTGTTTAAATATATTCCCATACTCCAGTCTCCAGGCAGAGTGCCCAATACTAAAACAGAAATACTGTAGCACTTTATTATTGACACAAGAAAGCACCAAAGTCATTTGCACTGAATACAATGTTTTCACTTGGCTTCTAAAAAGCTTCTAAAGCTTTGCCCCAACAGAGTCAAGAGAGTGACGGGTAAGTCTCGCTCTTGAGGAAATATTTCAACAGATATGTTCTGATATTGATCAAATAATAAAACAAAAGAGGGTGTACAAACAGTGTCAGAAGATTCATTTTAAGTCAACGTTTAACTCAAACAAACGTCTTTGCATCATATTATTTAATTTTATCCGGATTGTATCACTAAGCAAGAGGAGATAAAAGAAGAAAGCATGAGATCAAAGAGTATCCAGCTAATGAATATGTCTAGAGTTTTCTCTTTCTCTCTGGAAGGATTGCCACAAGCTTGCATTTGTGTTTCTGAGGCAGATTTTTATGCTTTTGGTCATGCAGCAGTGATAACCTTCAGACGTGCATATGACAGAGGGAATTCATGGCTCATTCATGCAGGACTAATGTGTTTCTGAGGCGCTGCTGCTGACTGAGGAGTCACTGCTGCAACTTGCTTTCATATCAGCACACAAATATCAAAACAAGCAAAAGCAAATATATCCACATATAGAAATGCTCAAACTTAACCCAGAAGGTTTTAATTGGGTGGTAGAATCAAGCAGGCAATTGGATAAATTTAATTTAGTCTTATATTTGTGATCTTGAATTGAAAAACACTTCCTATTGGTAAAAAAGATGTAATTGCTCATTTTAAAATGTAAAGCTCATTTTAGACTTTTTCATTAAAAATTTATGGTGTGTTTGTTCAAATTGTGAATAATATGCATCTGCTATCTGTCTTCTTTATGATGTTTCACGGATACACAAAAGTGAACCCAGAACCCATTACCCAGAATGCCCTGGTAACAAATACAATTCCTTTTCTAGGCACTCTTGCGGCTTTTGCAACTTTTAGTACTAAATAGTAGTAAGACAAGATAGAATTAGGGAAGCTTTATTAGCAGAAGTTTTAATAGCAGAAACTGAGTTGGAAGTGCAGGGATTTTGACGTAAAGATTTAAATGATCTATCTGAGCATATTCCTGTTACAGTTTCATTAAAACCACATTCTCCAGTGACTTGAAATGTGATATGAGCATTCAGACTGGGGTTGCATTTTTAAAAATGTGATATATATATATATATTATGGAACAACAACCATGTTCTCAATGAACCCAAAAAATTCATTAATATCAAAGCTGAATAATAATTTTGGAAGTAGTTTTTAGTTTTAGCTATTTTAGGAGGATATCTGTGTGTGCAGATGACTATTACTGTGCATAATTATTAGGTAACTTAACAAAAACAAATATATACCCATTGCAATTATTTATTTTCACCAGTGAAACCATTAACAAATATACATTTCTCACATTCAAAAACCAATCAGTGACCAATATAGACACCTTTCTTTGCAAGGACACTCAAAACCCTGCCATCCATGGATTCTGTCAGTGTTTTGATCTGTTCACTATCAACATCGCGTGCAGCTGCAACCACAGCCTCCCTTATAAAACCTTAGAAAAATCTGTCTTCAGATATTTCTTGGCCCAGTCTTGACGTTTTATCTCGTGTCTCTTGTTCAGTGGTGGTCGTTTTTCAGCCTTCCTTACCTTGGCCATGTCTCTGAGTATTGCACACCTTGTGCTTTTGGTCACTCCAGTAATGTTGCAGCTCTGAAATATGGCAAAACTAGTGGCAAGTGGCATCTTGGCAGCTGCACGCTTGACTTGTCTCAGTTCATGAGCAGTGATTTAGCACCTTGGTTTTGCCACACGCTTCTTGCGACCCTGTTGACTATTTTGAATGAAACGCTTGATTGTTCGATGATCACGCTTCAGAAGCTTGGCAATTTTAAGAGTGCTGCATCCCTTTGCAAGATAGCTCACTATTTTTGACTTTTCGGAACCTGTCAAGTCCTTCTTTTGACCCATTTCGCCAAAGGAAAGGAAGTTTTCTAATAATTATGCACAACTTATATAGGTTGTTGATGTCATTAGACCACACCCAAGTGTTCGAGCTTATACAGTTTGGAGTAAGACAACATGCATAATGAGGATGATGTGGTCAAAATACTCATATATATATAGAAATATCAGATTTTTATTAGATTGGATACTTACAGTATAAAAGCAACATGTTTCTTTTAAAAACAGGTGTTATTCGCATAATTGACAACGTCCCACAAGTCTCATTGTAATTTCATGAAATACATAAAAGGGCCGATTTCCTTCACCCGGAAGTGATGAACTATCCACAAAGCAACGGCGGAAACAGACGCGCGAATCAAAGTGGAACGAGCAGCAAACAACTTAGATTTGTTATTTACGATGGCAACAAGGATTAAAAGAAGATGCTCAATTCCAGAGTGTACAGAAGCCAAACATCTATATGACTCTGGCTCATTGAGGTAAGGTTGTATAATAGTGTTCCCTCCAAATGCCTTTATAGCATATATCAACATTGATAGCTCTGTGTTTGTGTGTTAGGGTCAGGGAATTTGCTCGTTAAAAGCCGTCTTCTGCTCATCCCCCTCCTTGATGCATAGAAGGTGATAGGCGCTGCGGAGATATAGCTTAATAAAGATGGTGGCCCCTTGACATAAATCAAAAGAAGGAGAAATAATCGGAAGAGAGAAGGGATTCTTAATGGTTATCTTGTTTAATCCCCGATAGTCAATACAAGGATGTGACGAGTCGTCCTTCTTCTTGACAAAAAAAAAACCCTGCCCCTGCAGGTGAGGTAGAAGGGACGATGGTGCCTGCGCTGAGAGACTCTGAAATATAACTCTCAAGAGCATCCCTCTTTGGGCAAGAGAGCACGCTCTCAAGATCTACGTGCTCGTCCTGTAATGCAGAAACAGAAGTTAGGCAGGAAGAAGCAGAAGAGAGACACAGATTATGACAGGATAATTTCCAAGAGAGGATGGTTCCATCTGCCTAGTCTAAATGAGGATTATACTTGACTTACCAGGTGACCAAGAATGACAGGATGACTAGGACAATCAAACATAAAAAAGTCTCAAGATGATTACCGGAGATGAGGAGCCGAGATGTGTAGAAACTTAGACAAACTCCCCAATCCAAACCACGAATAGTGATAGGTCTGTCCATGGAGAGCAAGGAGATCTGGCAGGCAACGGCGAACGAGCTGTCAAAAAAAACTTCCCTCGGCTCCAGAGCCCACCAACACCTCACACCGGTGGGTAACCCAAGCAGCATTCTGTCCCAGACCACTGTTCCCCAGCTCCTAGCCTTGTCTTTCAGAAGGGAAATAACATAGGCAACTCAGGCCCGATCGTTAGGTGTTGTGTTGGAGCGAAAACGCAACATCACACTGGATCAGGAACGCTCTACATTGGGAGGGTTGGCCAGAGTAACACGGGTTGTTAATGCGGGGCTCAGTAGGAGCTGTACCGGAATGGACTCGGAGTGCCTTGAGATGTTCGGAGAGGTTGTAGACCTGGGCGGACAGGGTATCCATGACCTGCCTGGAGGAGACAAGCTCCTCTGCGTGACGGCCCAGCAGGATGCCCTGGTGTTTAACTGCTCACTGTGTCGGTGAGTCCCTCGCTGGATCCATGGGTGGGTGAGTTATTCTGTCGCACTTGTAGAGGAAGGACCCAAACGTGAGGAGGTGAACTTAAAGTCTTTTATTAAAAAGAGAACTAAAAACTGCTGTTCAATAGTTCGGATCTGCTCCTGAAAAGCAAGGAGGGAGCCAAGAGTGCAAGAGTGGTAGCCCCGAGGAGGGAAGAGCTCATTGGCTTGTTGGTGGAGAGCTGGGGCACCGAGGCGAGCTGGGGCACCGAGGCGAACTGGGTCACTGGGTCAACAGCAGATTGTCAATGTAGGTTAGACAGAGAGACGCAGAGTGATCCAAAAGGGAAGATAGACAGACGACGGCACACGACAACGTAGGGTTGAAGAAATTATCAGCCAGCATGCTGTGATTACAGATCAGTAACTCACAAAGAGAGATGGGGATGAGGTCCTTAAAACCTCCTTAAAAATGAGTGAACGAGAACAGCTGCGGCTGATGAGCAATTAACGGGAGCGATGCACACAGTTGACAACAGGAGACATGGCATGGCAAAGAGGCAGGGATGTTGTGAAGGCAGATAATCGCCATCTTGAAGCTGTCGTAACTCTGCCCCAGCCTCTCAGACCGTGGTTCCCCAGCTCCTAACCTTGTCTTTCAGGAGGGAAATAACCTAGGTTGCTTGGGCCCGGTCGTTAGGTGTTGGGTTGGAGCAAAAACGCAACCTCGCACTGGATCAGGAACGAATCAGGAACGCTCTACATTGAGAGAGTTTGTCAGAGTAACACGGCAGGTTGTTGATGCGGAACTCAGTAAGAGCTGTGCCGGAATGGACTCAACACGGAGTGCCTTGAGCTGTTCGGAGAGGGTATCCATGTGCTACCTGGCATATTTAACATTTAAGCATCCGCACTTTTACTCTAATTTTGCTCAAATAACGCACTCCTTTCTCTTGTCCATAGGAACAATAAGGGGATAAACAGTGAATGAGGAGATCCACATGTTTGGAGCCTCAGCTGCAGCGCCCAGGCAGCAGTGATATATTTGGTCGGTTCTGGCTGATCCGAGCTGAGAGAATAGAGGCACGTTCAAAGGGATTCCAAAACCATCGAAGGAAGGGTCTTGTAATCACTTGTCTTTCATCAATTACTGCACTCAGTGAGTTTATAACTGTTTTTACTGAGCAGTTAACCGTACATTCATTCTATTACTTGCCCGCAAAATGATTTCGCTCCTCGTGTATATCACGTGACTGAAAACAACCCGTTGCTTGAATCTCTTATTTAGAACTTGAATTTCTCGTGTTAACCAGCTCTTGGCATTTACTGCTTCTAAAAGACCAATCATCTTGATCAACAGTAACGAAGTTACATGTTGACGGCTGTCAATCTTCTTCATGTGTTTTAGACATTCATTATCCCAAGATGTGAGCCCCAGTCTGGGATTTTCTGCAGACTGTGGTGTAAGAACTTCCAGGGATGAAATCACCTTGGTTCGCCAACTGTGTGGGTATTGTTAAGCTGAAGGCATCCCATAAACCCATTTTAACCCAGCCATTTTTGAGTGTAATTAAGAGAAATTGACAGTAATGGGTTTTCATTCCCAGAAGTTCACACACAACATTTTGAATTTTTCAAGAAGAAATGTGAGTGTTTCTGTTCTGCAGTGACTCATGATCCAGAGCGGAAGGATCACTAAGACTCCAGTCTCGCTCACTCGGTCTCCCTCTCTCTTCTAGTTCAAGCGTATTGAGCAGTATGTGTCTGAGTTTCCCTGTCCTTACAACTCGAGCTACAGTCTGAAGGAATAGTGCTGTTTAATTTTTTTTATTTGATTTGAACCATACAATGCTTGAGTTAGAAAGAATCTTCAGAGCATAAAACCCCCAAATCATGCTTGTGTTTTAGTTTATTTTACAGACCACTTGAGATGCCAAGGAATCTCTGCTGCTTTGTTTCATTAAAGGGACATTAATTGTTTTTTTTTTCACTTTGTGCTTATGTTGAAAATCAAATTCTGAATAAAATAAAAAGAGCTTAAGTAAAATTCTGATTCATGTAGTCCTCGGCTTACCTTCTGAGCTTTCAAGTGTGCGTCAATCTTTAGGTAGACAAATTCAGTATGCATATTACAATAAACATTTTAAGCACATCATGAACTTTAATTTAAAGGTATTTTAATTGCATAATTGAAACACATTTATACAAGCGATCCCTGTGAATTGAACCCACAACCTCTGTGTTATACGTGTCAGCTGAGCTACAAGAAAGCTATGATTATTAAAACAAACAAAGCAAGTACAAAGGCTATAACAACAAATATTAGGCAAAATAGTCAAAGTACGTAATAATTTTAAATGAAATGCAAATACCTGAATTTAATCACCAACAAGATTCACTCTGTGTTAATTATCAATGGATAAGTCAGACTTTTTTATTCTTGTTTTTTTTTACAATTCTGTCATAATCAATGAAAAAAGCAACCAAAAACAACGAAACAGCATGTAATATTTAAGGTGACCTCACAATTACGCAAAGAGCAGTAGACCATCAATATTTTCATAGAAAAGCCATTTTTAGATGCTAGCAGTTTGAGATTCTGTAAAGAATTTCAGACCAAACGGAGAACATAGAAGACAGCAAAGTGATCATCTGCGACAAGTAGGCTATTCTTTAAGCATGTTAGTCAAATTAATCTCCAAACTGGCACAAATTCTGCTTTGAGGTCAGAATCTGGCTGCGAAGGCTCTGTTATGTAACGCTGACCTTTCTCAAATAAAGCACCCCTGCCTTCATCAAACACACAAGTCTAACAAGATCAGATGCTTCCGTTAGGCCACAGTAGCACTATTCAATGGAATGGCAATGATTTTTATTAGTGTGAATGCAAGTGGGTGTAAAAATAAAAGCTCTAAATAAATAATAAAGTAATTATTATTAAAAAAGTAATAATAAAACAGATTCAAAGGTTTGTGGTGATTAGAAAATTATGTCATTCCTCAAGTGTTGTTGTCCTTCCTCAAATTCTGTTTTTTGACAAGCAATTGTTAATTGGAAGACTGAATTCAAAGCAGGAGTTTTCACGCGTCAATGTGTAAGAAGATTATTTTCAGTTATAATCTCAATGTCAAGGTTCTATTTTGTGAATCATTAAACCCTGTAATGGTTTCAGTTTCTATGTTTTGGGTTATTTTGAGTTTTTGTTATCACACGTTTATTATAGTTTTGTTATTATTTAATTCAGTCATGATTATTTCTGTGTTTTAGGTGTGATTGTTGTTCCATATCATATTCGTGGAATGCCACAGTCAAAAAAGTGCCATTGACTTGATTTGCAAAGACATTTTGCAATCCAGATTTCGCTCAGAAGGAAACTTGAGCTGAATTCAACTCTGACTTGCGATACCACGTCACAGCACAATAAGTTCAAGCACCAGATTGGACAGGTTTTAATGCCACGGCAGCAGAGGGAGCCCTGAGAGGGGGAGACAGAGAGAAGGGGGGAGAGATAACGGGAAACAAAGTGTAGGGATCAGTACTTTCACTCAACATACTAAATATAAAATTAAAACAATGTAATCAATTACATAAGAATTTTTCTGTTAGCATTGTTTTCTCAACAGTTAGTGTGAGAGATTATACTGACTTGAGCTTTTGTCACTAGCGTTGTCACAGATCTGTTTAATGCAGAGGGTTAGGGTTAGTCTGCTAATGTAAAAAGGCGACTGGAGATTTTTTTTTTGCCTGCGGAAATCCAAGTTTAAAAGACAAAAGGAAATAAAAATAGCAGAGTATACATTAAACGGGCCTTTATGCAGACAACAAGAGCCTCCGTGCAAATCAGGCACGCATGTTAAATAGTTTTATTTTCTTTGGCAAAATAAAGCCAATCTGAACACTTCAATCTGCTTCAAAGAAACGGTGTTCAAGACCAACTTTTGTTGTTGTAGCTTACCATGTTCTCATTTGAGTTGTGATCAAACTATACTCACTCGTTAAATTGTCCATTTGAGAGAAATGGCGCTAAAAAAGCAAAGGGTAAAGATGCAAGTTTCCGTATCGCACCATATAAGTTCTGGGAGAACACACTCGCACACAAACTGATCTCAGAACTCAATGCAGAATAAACAGGCTCGAGGTCTGTGAACAGCGAGGAAGATTCTGTGCAAACCGTATCAGACTTTTACTTGATGTTAAATCGCAGTAAGGTCAATTTAAAATGCTGAGTTCAGCACTCTACAGTACAGCCCACGTCAGGGGCCAGTCAGAACCCCTTCACGGGCCACCATTTGTGGATAATCGCCATAGGATATCAGTGTACAACTCAGCTTGTAAAATTGTTTAACTTGGACAGCAAATTGGATTGTGTATTTGTGCCGGATGACACTATAACAATAAGAAGGCCCCTTCAAGCTTCCTGAAACTACATATAATTGCCTCAGTTCTAACCTGCCAATTGTTCACATAGTAGGGAGGGAATCAGGGTTGATACTCACCAGACTCGACCAGATGTCGTGCTCACATTAGGAATTGGTTAATGTGTGAATCATTGCTGACTCAACAATAGAAAATCATTGCGGATTTAAACACATATTAAAATAAAGAAAAAAATGCTTTTACCATGCTGGATCTTATGCTTATTGATGTTCTGCCATTTAATCAACAGCTATCAGAACTTCTTTACAGCATAATCAAAAGAAACATTCTTTTTCAGTCTTTCTCCACTCATTATGAAATTGTTGATTTGATGGCTGGGGTTTAGGGGATTCTTGTTAGTATGCTAGTAATGATAATTGTATATGGGATCATTGATTTAGTGGGTGGGGGTTTAAGGGTTTTACATTAGTAGGTCAGTAATGATAATTATATTGTATTTGAAATAATAGGTTTTTTGATGTGTGCATTAGAATAGTCAGAAGAAGATAGATATAAAGTCTCCCCAGTGAAACTGCCTGCGTGCAGAACTCACTGTTAGTGTTCAAGGACATTCTGATATGATTGTGCAAATCCAGGTGTGGGTAATGGCTCGTTAGAAGTGGGGCTGGAAAGTCCCTGGTATGAATAGATAAGAGAGGATCTGAAAGTTATGTTGAAGGTCAGGGTGGGGGCGCCTCGAGCCACATTTCTGTTCTCAGAAACATTGTAACTGAAACAGGAAGAACAGACTACACTCCCCATGTGGTCCTCACCGCTCTCTCTCTTTCTCTCTCTCTCTCTCTCTCTCTCTTTCTCTCTCTCTCAAGGAAGGACCATCAGATGAGAAAGGAGGAGCTCAAGTATAAATGTTTGTAACAACTATGTAGCACTGTCTTCTCTTGGCACGTTGCAGAGAACACCCAGCTGTATGATCTTCATTGTATTCGATTATTAAACCTCTGTTATTTGATTCTCAAACTGAAGTTCTGATCACGCAAGGATCGTCCAAGATCCATATAGGCATTTTCTTGAAACAGCAAGGCAGAGTTGAAGAAAATATGCTATTTATGTTCTCTGAAGGCAGAAAAACTGAGGATAAGCCCACTGTTTACTAATTACAGGCTTCTATTTTACCAGCAGAGCACCCATCAATCACCCCCAGTAAGTAAATCTGTTAACTTGTCTGCCGTTTTTGTTTGTTTTACCAGGTCCTCCAGAAAAACAAGTCATCAACAGATGAAGCTCCTGGTTGGCTAATGTTGCGTATGCAGGAGGAATCAGCCCCAGTGAGGCAAATTTATTTCTATAGCACATGTCATACACAGGGTGTTTCAAAGTGCTTTAGATTGGAAACAAAAAAAGCATTTCATAAAATCAAGCATTAAACAAGTCATATGAAAGTATGGAAATATGGAATTCCCCGGCTTGGGATGAGCTCTCTATTTGCCTTGTTAGCCAAACAAAAGGCAGCGAGAGGCATATATAGTTATTTTGAATACCGGTATGCGCTTGCTTTCTCGGCTGATGTTTCCCATTGGGCTGTTTCACCTCCGGTGTCCTTGGTGACAAAGTATGTGGGTAGATTTTGGACAGAATGTATGTCTGGAGCTCTGTTTCACAGTACTAATCAGGATTGTTTTTGGGGCAGAGAAACATGGTGTTGGCAGGCGGAGCATGTCATTGATCTCTTTGAATGACGTGAGTAATCTTTTGTCTGTTCTCAGCTGCGCACCTTTTAGCTGTTTACTTTTTGTAAGAGAGAATGAGTGTTTGGTTTATAATTTAAATCCTCACTATGCTGTTCTGCTGGGGGCTTATCTGATATAAACATGACTAAAGTGTTAGGACCCTTGATCTCCTCTAGAAGCTGGTTCTATCTTAAGTAAAGGGCAACATGGTAACTAAAGGAGTATTTACCCTGTTTGGAATTAATCCGGGGTAGATCTAATTTATTGGATCTGAGGGATCTCAGGTACCTGTTTCAGAGCTCAGAACTCTGTGGGGGCTGAACAATCAGCGATCAACAGCATGTCACATTGCGCTTTGTCTTTACAATCAAAACAAAGTACCACCTTAGTTCGTTTCAGCTTGGTTTTAGAACCTCGTCTCAACAGATAATAAAAACATACTCGTTGAGCAGGACAGACTGCAGACGATTTAACGCACCAAAGGCTAGCAGAGCAGATACTACAGCAGTCAGTGCAAAGCGGCATAAGATAACAACAAGGATTAAAAGAACATGGTCAATTCCAGTGTGTACAGAAACCAAACATACTATATGACTCTAGCTCATAGAGGTAAGATTGTATAATAGTGTTCCCTTGAAGGTATGTATCCACTTTGGCTTTATCCTCATAGTATGCAAAAAGTGGTCATGAGCATTTCACAATCATTGGCTTTTTCATTGTTGTATAACTTAAAAAAATTGCAATTCTCCTTCCTTTTATAGTTTCCTTCTCATTATTTAAAGACATTCTCCCTTATTTAAAGACATTACATGAATTATGGTACTAAATGAGGATGTGCTAAAGTTGTCTTGCAAGAGAGGTTTTCTTGAGTGCATTCTAGGGCAAAAGTCAAATAAGTAGGGTAAATGTAATCTGTGTTACAAAAAAGGTAATGCGAACATGACATGAGTTGGACTTGCACGAGGAAAGAGCATGAAGGAGGAACCAATGAACTGTATGTGTCATGACGGGTATAAAAGACGAAGACAAGCACTGTGCGGAAAGACGAGCCAGAGGACGATGGCCGTCTCTGGAGCCAGAGAAAGACAGCTGATGATTGACGACTAAAGGCAGAAAGGGTGAGAAATCTTAAGGACATTGAAAGTCAACAAAAGTTTATCCACATTGGATAAGTACTAATTTACTTTATAATGATTATTGTGTTTTGTAATATATTCAAAAAGCAATTAAAGATTAATTAAAAGAAATGTAATTGATTGCAATTACTGACTATCGAGTTTTTGATTTAAAAATGATTTTTAATCTTTGATGAAAGATTTTTAACGTACAAGCTTAACAGACAGAACTGACCACAAAGGAGTCTTCTGACCAAGCTCTAAGCATTTAAAGCTTAGAATTTAGGTCAAATTTAACTTACTTAACCTAACCTGAGAATAATAAATAAAAAGGTTGAATGTGTCACCATAAAACATCATGTGAATGTGGAGTTGGATTGATCTGCTTTGAGGGGCTCCCATAGTTCTCATACGACATACATCAAAGTGGACAACTGAACTGTTGCAGAACCATGTTCATATTACAGTAAATGTCTGAACTTACACTGAATGTATGACTGAGTTTGGTCTGTCTTTATTTCCCAAGAGGGTTTTAGGAAATATAAGCCAGCTGAGCCATGGGGGGAAAAAGCTCTAAGCAATAAACCCCTGTTTAAGAGTGTTGCCTCATTTTACTGTTCTTGTACAGACAGACACTTAGTAAAGACACACGTAAGCCTAAGAGATCTTCCGAATAGCAGCTCAGTCTCTCACAGAATATACTTCTGGTTCAATTCAAACTCACTCCATTCTCTTAAACCAGATTAAATCACCACACTTGGCGAAATGCACCTGGTGATATTGAAATGTCATAATCAAGAATTTGAATTATCATGTTAAAGCCCCCTAAATGTATTTCTGTTACAAATAAAGGCAGATGTTTCCACTAAAGCAATAGTTACACGACAAACAGTTAACTACAGATTGGAACCAGTTTTATTATAAAACAATACAACTTTCAGCAGACATTAAAAATCAAGCTACACTCTAAAAATCCTTAGGTGTTATTTAATCCTAACTACTGAATTGAACATGCTGGAGAACAGTAAAAGTTGTTGTAACTGTTAAAAATGGTAAACTACTGGCAGCAAAGCTGCCGGACAGTTATCGTCATTTAGTGATAAATAAAAGGAGTTATATTACGATAGAATTCCATTAAAAAAACTGTTGTTTCCTGTGTAATTACGATTACATTTTTACAGTGAAACTGCAGTAAAATTAAAGTTTTCACCTTTTTAAAGATGTATAAAAACCCTGCAAAATACCGCAGAAATTTAATTTATTGTTTATTTTCTGATCTTAAAGTTAAATAGGGTCTTTAAACATCATATGTTTAACTGAAACCTGGCTGACTCCAAACGCCTATTTTGGATGAAATGAAGCGACACCCTGAAATTACTGATATAATCATGACCCGCATTCAACTGATCATAGTGGGGGTGTTGCCACAATATATAGAAATACCCTAAACACAACCAAAAACAACAAAGCATCAATTTAAATCTTTTGAAGTACTTGTGCTACATATTACACCGGCAGTATCAAAACAAAGATGTGCATTCACTGTAACATTATCTGTTGTTTACAGACCACCAAACACAATTCTAGCTTTCTTCAAGAATTTGCTGCCTTCTTTTGGTCCTTTTGATCGAAGCAGAAAAAATACTGATTTTTGGAGACTTAAACCCCCAGGGATTAGGAGGTCTGTAAAGGCAATACCTAACAAGTATGTTTTGTCATCAATATGAATGTTAAGCAAAATGTGTCTAGAGCAACTCACCGCCTAATCACACTCTAGGCAAGACACGGCAAGTTTATTTGTATAGCACATTTCGTACACAGGGCAATTCAAAGTGCTTTACATTGGAAATAAAGAATAAAAAGAAAGTACATTTAATAAAATCAAGCATAAAAAAGTCATATAAAATTAAGCTGATTAAAAAACTCAAATTTAAAACATAGATTAAAACGAATATTAAGATTTGAAGTGCAGAGGTAAAATAGTTGTTCGGATATTGGTGCTCAGTTCACAAAAGCGGAACTAAAAAAGTGCCTGGAAAGTTAAAAAGGGAATTCGATGCATTGTCATAAAGTTCTGTTGATGCAAATCTGTACACACTTATTCAATTTTCTCGAAGATCAGTTTGTTCATGTAATTTTGAAATTGCCAAAATGCTTTACTTTAGTGTATCATGATAATAATATGAAATGGTCTATTTGCAACTTTTTTCTATTTAATCTATTTAGGTTAATCAATAACATTTTTGGATTTGAGAGACTTTCAAAAAATACTATATTTTACTGCAGAGTCTTTGCCTATTCAAACCTATTACTGGTCAATTAGACTGTGATGACTGAAGGCTTAAATTCAGATTAAAATAAGAAGTGTATCAACAATCATGGCTGGGCGGTAGCTGAATGTAGTCAGTGGAAGGAAAATTATGTAATAGAATTTGAAAAGATCTTTTTTTTCTCTCTCTTCTGTGTCAAGACTGCATGTTGATGTTCCGAGGCTCTCAACCGTCTCTATTAATGTTTTGCTATCGATTAGATTAAAGGTGCGCATTGAGAGTGGAACAGCAGCAAGATGGCAACTTATTTTGCACTTCTAATTTAAGCAAACACTGAAATTGTACTCTATGGAAACTAAAAGTAGAGAAGGAAGGAAAGACTGAAAGAGGAAGAAAATCTCCGTGCACCCGAATTTATGCCCTCCCAAAGGACACGCCCATTGCTGCCTGGAGACTCCACCTACTCCTTCAGTCACCTCCCTCTCAGGCTGACAAAACTGTTAACACACATTCAATATGATATTAAAATCCAAAAAATAGAAATTGGCTACTCATAATCACTAATACCCATTATAATGATGTAATTGATGAATGATGAATGTAATTTCTATTACAGTGACCATTAGGAATTAAATGAAATAGCATTAAAAGTATAAATCAGGCTTTACTGCTGCTTCTCAACCACTATAGACTACTTCCCGACTGCTATGCACTGCTACCTTGCCGCTATGGACTGCCTCCTCACTGCTATTTATTGCTCCTTGTCAAAATGGACTGCTTCCTCTCACTATGTGCTGCTCCTTGCCGAAATTGATTGCTTCTTCTCACTATGTGCTGCTCCTTGCCGCTATGGACTGCTCCGCAACTGCCATGAACTTCTCCACGATGATATAGACTACTCTGCATTTGCTATGGGCCGCGAACGTGCCGCTATGGATTGCCCTGTTGGTGCTATGAACTGCTCCCTTGCCTCTATTTACTGCTCCTTTCCAATATGGACTACTTCCTCCAGCTATGTGCTACTCTTTGCTGTTATAGACTGCTCTATTACATTGTTTTAAACTTCACCATCACTTTTATAGACTACACCAGGGGTCGGCAACCCGTGGCTCTGGAGCCGCATGCGGCTCTTAGCGCTGCCCTAGTGGCTCCCTGGAGCTTTTTCAAAATGTTTTGAAAATGGAAAAAGATGGGGGAGGTAAATATATTTTTGTTTTAATATGGTTTTTATAGGAGGACAAACATTCTTAACGTTTCCCAATGCTGTAAAAGTGTGTAGAATAAATAACTTCAACATTTCTGTCAGCGAAGATTTGCGTTATAGCCTGCAACACATTTCAACTATCAACTATCAGCAGGGGGTGGGATGCCAGGCAGGTGGCTGTTCTAAACACACCGGTGTTCTATCGGTTTTTCCTGCCTCATAATTTTTTCTTTAACTAGTCTGTTGGTTTTCCCTAACCCATCGAGATTTCCTTCCGCGTTCTGCTGCATATATCAATGTATGACGATTAATTATTTTGGACTTTTAGTCATTTTGGTTAAAGTGGGATGTTTTGATTTAGCAGGCGGACACAACAGCACGATTTCTAGGTCATGTTTAAAAATGTGCTGTTTGTGTTATTTCAATAAAATATAGACAGTGATACTGATCAAACACTCAATAAGATGGAAAATGATGCAGTTCATGTTATGCACATGCGCACAATGATTGCAGCAGTTAAAATTACGGGTAGAGGAAACTGATAGAACCCAGGGAAAAGAGAAAAATAACTGAGGAGAACAGAGGATTCAACTTTTCTTGGACCGAATCATTTGCGTTCATTAACAATGCGGAAAGATCTCCTGAATGTTTGCTCTGTAGTGAGAAGCTATCAAATAACAAGAAGAGTAATGTGGAAAGGACAATATAATACTAACAAAGTGGCTGTTTTTATAAAGTGATTCTTATTTTTGTCAGTATATATTTGGAATGACACTTAGGGATATTATCAAATCAAACTTAAACTGTATTAATTTGATTTTATATATTTTATCTTTTCAAAAGGCTGCAGTTTTATTTTTATAAATGCAGGCTCATTTTATTGCTCTGTTTGTTGCTCAGATAAGGGGAGCGTTATGCACATTCCATTTTAATGTTATTTGAAATCCTCAAAATAAAAGTGACATCAAAATCTGATTTCTTTATTGCATTTCTTTAATTTTTTCAAAGCAATGAAACATAATTTATTAATATTGTAATGAAGTTAAACTTGAGGCGACATCGGACAACAGAGTTTCTCTACAGGAAAAATAAACATTTAATCATAAAGGCTCATTATGTATTTGTAGCCAACTTAGTCATTTCTATAGTAGGCTAATATAGATACATACAGCATGTGTTTGCCTTCATTATAATGCTTATACAAGGCTATTTTAATTGTTGCGGCTCCAGACATATTTGTTTTTAGTTTTTTTTTGTCCAATATGGCTCTTTCAACATTTTGGGTTGCCGACCCCTGTTCCCTTTCAGGAACTCGAGCTGCGTCCAACGCTATGGGGAAACGCTTGCTGCGTTTCCGGCTCTGAACTATATGTAAAATCTCGTCCAATGGACAGGTGTGACGTCATCCGAGTGCGACGTCGCACCCGTCGTGCGCAGTATAAAGGAGCCTACGATGGAGACGGCCACCAGCTTTTCTGCATTCAGTAAGCGCTCTTTATATGTCTTCTTGTTCCAAAGTGTGGACAACTATATCTTGTACTTGTTGCTGAAAGCTTACGAGCTCTGTTTGGCGTGCTTGGGAGTGGAGAATAGCCGCTCTTGCCGAGGCAGAGCGCCCGTTTGGGTTCACCGGCTTCGACTCGCACGCGCTCCTTATGGCGAAGCCTGGGAGCGGATCAAGCTCGGTGAGCTTAGAGATGCACTCTCTCCGCCCCCGGTGGTCGGGCTGTCGCTCCTGCTGAGGCGGAGCGCCCGCTTTGGTCACCGGGTTCGGGTCGCACGCGCTCAATGTGGCGCTTGGGGGCGGATGTTGGCCAGCTGGCTCTCGAGGGAGTTAGCTGTGAGCACTCTGCTCCCGGAGAGCATTTTTCGAGGAAAGTGCTCTCCTCTGTGCCCAAATGGCCAGGCTGCCGCTCCTGCTGAGGCGGAGCGCCCGCTTTGGCCACCGGCAACGCGCTCCATGCGGCGCTTGCGACAAGCCCAGCCGGCTCTTGAGGGAATCGGCTGTGAACAATGTGAACGCATGCGTTGCGCACATTCCGCTCGCGGAGAGCATTTTTCGAGAAAAGTGCTCTCTTCGGTGGCCAGGCTGCCGCTCCTGCTGAGGCGGAGCGCCGGTTTTGGCCACCAGGCTCTGCACGTGCTCCAGGCGGCGAAATTTGCGAGTGGATCAAGCCCAGCCGGCTCTTGAGGGAGTCGGCTGTGAGCATTGTGAACGCATGAGTTGCGCACACTCCGCTCGCGGAGAGCATTTTTCGAGAAAAGTGCTCTCCCCTGCGCCAGGTGGCTTGGCCGCTTCTGCCGAGGCAGAGCGCCCGCTTCGGTCGCGGGGTTTGACTCGTGACGGCTCCTCCCACTCTAGGCGAGGAGCGGTTGGAGGTTGTGACTTGCGTTGTCAAAAGGTATCTTCTGGCTGCCAGCGGCACAGGCCTCTCATTGAGACCTAGCTTGATGAACGCTATCAGCACCCGCGGTCGCAAACTCCACGCCGGGGCCTTCCGTTTTCCCGGACCTGCACACCGAGGTGGTAGGTCCGGGGATCAGCGCAGCCTGCCTTTTTATCCCGATGTTCACTATCGAACATCTAGGGGATGCAGGGGCGCGGTATGGGATGATCCAAGGTGGACAGAGGCTTGCGAGCTAGCTCTGCCTTGTTATGAACGTCATCCCTGAAGGTCCCGGCCCTCGCCACAAAGCCGTTCTGGGCCACCTCGGCCTTGGTGGGGAGGGCTTACCTGGAGTTCTGCTGGGTGGGAGCAGACTCCTAAGGCTGCTGCTTCTGGGTACAGAGGCCCAGAAGCGGAGTGTCGCTGCCTCCCGAGGGGTGGCGACACAAGCCCCAGCCCAGGGAAATATGGTCTGAGGACCATCATTTCAATAAACGGGCGGCGGCTAAGCACTCCTGACGGGCCGGGGGGTCTACAACTTCGAGATGTGCTTCATGGAAAGCTGTTGTCTCTCGGTGACCCCTCAACATGTATTCTGCTAACCCTGCCACTCTTCGTGCTTCAGGGAGCGTGTACTTTGCCCCTGTGCTCACCCAGGCTCTCGGTGACCAGGGCTTCCGGTCTTCCATCGAATCCCGTGCCTGTATCAGGAGTCGTTACCCACCAGTGACCAGAAAGCCGACCTCACGAGGTAGGTTCCCCTGAGTCGCTTCATGGGGGCTTCTTCAGCCTTCCAGGCCACTCCCAGTGGGTCTTGCGGGTCATGAAACGGTGGCCCCGTGTTGTCGGGGTTTTGCCTACTGTTGTTATCTCGCAAGTTCTGGTCATGGACCAGGAAGTTTTGCACCCTGCTGCGCAAGGGGCCATTGAGGTGGTGCCTGTGTAGGACAGAATCAGGGTTTCAGAATACTTCCTGGTTCCGTAGAAGGACGGGGACCTGCGCCCCATTCTCGATCTGAGGCGCTTGAAACAGTCGCATCATGAGGTTGCCATTCAAGTTGTTTACCTTAAAGCAGATCGTGGCGCAGATCAAGTACAGTGACTGGTTAGTTACAGAATACTTTCAAGTCCCTATTTGTCCTTCTCACAGGAAGTTCTTCGGTAAGTGCTCCTGACGGCCAGGGATCTCCGGCTTCATCGAGCGACGCACTTCATGGAAGGCTGTCGTCTCTCAGAGACCCCTCGCCGCTATTTCCGCTACCCTGCCACCCTTGGTGCTTCAGGGAGCGTGGACTTGCCCCTGCGTCCACCCAGGCTCTCGGTGACCGGGGCTTCGGGTTTTCTTGAATCCCGTGCTTTATCAGGAGCCGTCAATGACTTACCAGTACCGAAGGCTTTCTGTCAGCCTTTCGCTCTCGCAGGACCTTCTCCAAGATTCCCCGCAAGAGTGGGTTTTCCCCAACCCAAACAGGTAAGTATGTGGGTATGGGATTCCACCACATGCGGGTGTGCCTGTCTAAACAGGCCAGGATCTCTGTGATCCTAGAAGGGGACCAGGAGAGCGAGGCTAGGTCACTCACTGTCGGCTGGAGTTTGAATAACTGCCTTGCCTCTTGGGGCCAGCGGCGACTATTCTTCCGTTTGTTAGCTCCATGAGGCCCCTTCAGTGGTGGCTGGGGAGCGCAGGGTTCTCTCCCCACGGCTCCCTGCTCTGGCTTATTAGAACCACGAGACTAAGGCCCCCGTGCCGTTCTCGTTGGAGGGACCCTGTGTTCCTGTCCCAGGGCCCGTGGAGGGCACCGTGCCGTCGAGTAACTATAACCACGGAGGTGTCCTCGCACGGGTGGAGGGGGCGGCGGTGCTCGGGAACCGCTCTACCCATGGTCGGTAGGATTGGTCCCATCTCCTTGGCACATTAATTGCCTGGAGTTGCTGGCCGTTTTTTTTGTGCATTTTGCACTTCCTGCCAGACATCAGAGGCCATCAGTGCTTCTACGGAAGCACAGACAATATGTCCGTGGTGGTCAACATCAACCGACAGGGGGGGCCTACGCTTCTCCCTGTAGGCCCGTACAAGCTCTGCTCCCTTAGAGCATCTTACAATCCCGGGCCGGTTGAATTGGAGGCAGTTGCTGTGTCGCACCTGGGACCGACATCTGGGGAAGCCCCAGCCAGAGAATGATAAGTCTGAGGACCATCATTCCTATGAACAGGCTGTGGATAAGTGCTCCTGATGGCTGGGGGGGGTCTCCGGCTTCTTAGAGCGTCGCACTTCATGTAAGGCTGGCGTTTCTCGGTGACCCCTAGCCACTATTCCGCTACCCTGCCACCCTCGTGCTTCAGGGAGCGTATATTGCCCCTGCGCTCACCCAGGCTCTCGGTGACCAGGGCTTCGGGTCTTCTTGAATCCCGTGCTTTATCAGGAACCATCACCCCAGTAGCACTGCTTCCCGGAAGCTGACGGCCAGGGGGGTCTCCGGTTTTATAGAGCGGCGCACTTCTTGGAAGGCTGTCGTCTCCCGGCGACCCTTTCACCACTTTCCGCTAACCCTGCCACCCTCGGTGCTTCAGGGAGCGTATATTGCACCTGCGCTCACCCAGGCTCTCGGTGACCAGGGCTCGGGTCTACTTGTATCCCGTGCTTATCAGGGCCGTCATTGCTTCCCGGAGTCCTGGAGATAATATCTGGGACGGTGGTTCATCCCCGTCCAGAATTGCGCTGTATCTATAGCCCCGGTGGGGGTCTAGCTCTAGCGTTCGGCCTCCAGGCCGAGGTCATTGTGACCATTCTCCACTCCAGGGCTCCATCTACGAGGAGGTCTGACGCGAGACAACGACTGTCACAGTGTTGGGGTGTTCCCACACTTTAAATTACCTCTGCCCGGTCAAGATCGGTGCTAGAGTTCTGTAGGGTAGGGGCAGTGGGCAGTGGGCCCCCCCCACTCGTTACATCTCGTTGTCTTCGCGATACCAGGTGGCTGAGGCCCCTGATCTGTACAAGAGTGTCCATATGGGACCTGGCCATCATCTTGGGGGTCCTAAGAGGCCTCTGTGAGACTCTGGGCGACGTGTACTTGCGTCTTCCTGTCACTTATGACAGCTTTTCTAAGCGCCATGCTTCCCTTAATAGGAAGGGAGATTACACGCAAAAGACTTTCTGAAGTCTTCCTGCACCCTAAGCCGAGCTATGTCTCGCAGGTGCCTTACATCGCCCCGTGTCCTATTAGGTTCCAGGCATTCTTCCTCCTCCAGGTGAGTCCCCTGTCTAGGTCCTTATTAGTATCTGCCCAGTGTGGGCATGGGGCTGTTAGGTCTGTCGCATGGCTCAGTGGAGCTCAGACCAGCCTGTGTGCTATGGTCCACACAGGCGGACTCTCCTGCTAATACGCAGTCAGTGAGCAGATGGACTGTGGAAAAATGTTATCACCTATACTTAGGTGTAAGCCTCTAGCTTTCTGGCCCCCTTGGGGACAGGGCACATTCCACAAGAGGAGTGGCGACTAGGGCCTTGTCATCTGGTATTCTTCCAGGATTGGTAGCGCTGCGGGATGGTCCACGCTCTTTGATGTTGCTCCGGTCCTGTATTGGATCTGGATGATTCTCCGGGCTGAAGACACTGTCAGTCCGGGGCGAATTGGCGTGTTTAGACACTCGTTCCCCATAGCGTTGGACGCAGCTCGAGTTCCTGAAAGGGAACGTCTAAGGTTACGTAGGTAACCAAGGTTCCCTGAGGGAACGAGACGCTGCGTCCCCAGGCCACTTCGCCACGGCCTGACGGCGCTTACTGTGCTTCAAAGCTGGTGGCCGTCTCCATCGTAGGCTCCTTTATACTGCGCACGACGGGTGCGACGTCGCACTCGGATGACGTCACACCTGTCCATTGGACGAGATTTTACATATAATTCAGAGCCGGAAACGCAGCAAGCGTTCCCCATAGCGTTGGACGCAGCGTCTCGTTCCCTCAGGGAACCTTGGTTACCTACGTAACCTTAGACGGACTACACCATCACTGATTTTGCCTGCTCATTGCCTCTATGGACTGCTCCCTAACCACTTTTTTCAGCTCGTCAATATGGGCTGCTTCCTCCAGTTATGTGCTCCTACTTCGCTGATATGGACTGCTCCATCACCCATATAGACGGTACCCTCGGCTTATATGGACTGCTATTTTTCTGGTTTCAGTTTTGGTGCTCTTGTCTGTGAGATTAACGTATTCAGTCTCTGAGCATACTTGTTATTGAAGATTTACTGTGTTAGGAGTCCAGAGATTGAGATTTATGTGTAGTTCTGTGTTCACATCTAAGTTAGTCCTCATTGCTTGAGTCACTGCAAGCATAGCTAACTTTAGCTACCTGGCTAATAAGCATTAAAGAGCTGTCTTACACACAACTCTTCATTGCTGGCTGTAAGAAAATTATATACAAACCATTTTTCAGCTCAGAAACTTTATTGTGGTTTTAGCTTTAGTTCATTGTATGTGAAAATATCTGGCACTTTTGGTTCCCCCCTCTTTGAACCGCCACCTACGTTGGTGGAGGGGTAGCGTGCTCGAAGGATCCTAGGAGCTATGTTGTCGGGGGCTTGCTGCCCCTGGTAGGGTCTTCCAAGGCAAAGAGGTCCTAGGTGATGGGTCAGACTAAGAGCGTTCAGAAGACCCCCTATGATGATACAAACAGAATCCGCAACGTTGCCTGGATTGGCGTCACCGGGGGCCCCACCATGGAGCTAGGTCTGGGTTGGGCTTGAAGGCGAGCGTAAGGGGCCGTTGCTTTGTGATCTGGGCGGCAGCCGAAGGCGGGGACCTTGGCGGCCCAATCCATGGACACAAAAGCTAACTCTGGGGACATGGAAGCCACCTCGCTAGGGGGGAAAGGATCCTGAGCTTGTGCGATAGGTGGAGCGCTACCGGCTAGAGATTGTCATGGCCTCACCTTCACGCACAGCCTGGGCTCTGGAACCCAGCTCCTCGAGAGGGGCTGGTCTCTTCACTACTCTGGCGTCCCCCGCGGTGAAAGGCGGCATGCTGGTTGTGGGCCTGCTCATAGCCCCCCAGCTCAGCCGCCATGTGTTGGAGTTCTCCCCAGTGAGCGAGAGGGTCGCTTCCCTCCGCCTTCTGGTTGGAGGCAGGTCTCTCACTGTGGTTACGGTCTACGGGCCGACAGCAGTGCAGAGTACCCAGCCTTCTCGGAGTCCCTGGGAGGGGTGCTGGAAAGTGCTCCAACCGGGGACCCCATAGTTCTCCTGGGGGACTTCAATGCGCACGTGGGGGATGACAGCGTCACCCTGGAGGGGACGTGATTGGGAGGAATGGCCTCCCTGACCTGAACCGAGTAGTGTTCTGTTATTGGACTTCTGTTGCCCATCACGGTTTGTCCATAACGAACCCCGTGTTCAAGCACAAGGGTGTCCACCGGTGCACGTGGCACCAGGACACCTTAGGCCGAAGGTAAATGATTGACTTCATTGTCGTATCATCTGACCTTCGACCATGTGTTTTGGACACTCTGGTGAAGAGAGGGGCTGAAGCTATCAACCGATCACTACCTGTGGTGAGTTAAAGTTTAAGACAGCAGTAAGGCACACAAATGACATAACAAAAAACAACATTCAATCAGCACAAATACTACGAAGTTAACATGGCAACAAACAATTCATTCAGAGGATCATCTCCTTTCTTAACATTTCAGAGAATCAGGATTAATGACAAGACTAAACTCATACTGTGCTTTCCAAAACTCAAACCAGCTGCATTAGAGCAGCTGTCTGCTTTCATCTGAA
The DNA here is from genome assembly GCA_900490495.1 of Danionella dracula. Classification (NCBI taxonomy): domain Eukaryota; kingdom Metazoa; phylum Chordata; class Actinopteri; order Cypriniformes; family Danionidae; genus Danionella; species Danionella dracula. The sequence goes on along the minus strand of UELW01000964.1, from coordinate 110,908 downwards.
GCTAACACCAATAACCCGCAGGCAGTGGAGAGAATCGATCTTGGCTCGACTGCTGCATTATTTGCCCTCCTCAGACACAGCTTCTCATCTCTCTGATTGGCTTCTACAACAGGAAACAACAGACTTTTGACTCTGTAAAGCTCAGAACAATAAGATTTTAGCAAAATTTTGGTGAAGATGCTTTTTAATTTATAAAAGATTTATGTACATTTATTGTCAACCGGTTTGAAGCCAGTTTCTAACAAAGTCCAATTTATCAACTGACCACTAGCTGCTGGTCTTATCTTAGGCAAATCTTATTAGCTCCGCATGTTATACAAAAAACAGCTTTAAAGACTTACTCCAGGGAACCGTTAAAGGTGGAATATTTAGTATTTAGTCATCTAAGAGTAATTCAACCCAAACATCGTGTATGAACATGGCTACAGTTAATGGACTATAGTTGAACAGAAAGTCCTAGGTTTAGTCATGTATCATGTTCCACGGATATACCACTGGTTAATATGTAATGTAAACTTATACAAAACTATTTGAGCTTTTTAACCTGTAACAAGAATTGTAACCAACATTGTTCGTTAACATGTTAAAGTTGCATTTCAGGATTATATTTCATTTGATTTAAATGGTATACACTTTTAATGCCCCCCCCCCCCCACACACACACACACACACACACACATTCTTTTATTATTTGTTTATGAATGTAACAACAGCAATAAATTTAAATTCTTATTTATTATATATTAAGTAGACTGCATCTACTTAAACAAATTGAAAAAAAACAATAAAGAAATGATATACTTGGATTGACAGATCCTAAAGTCAGATATGGCAATCGAGATCCTGAAACACAAGCTACAGGTAAAGTTTGTATTGTGATTAGTGGATTATATAAAAGTTTTGAAATAATATAGAAATATAACAGTTCCTTTTAATTTGTAGGAAATAAAGAAGACCAAATAAATTAGTGTGAGTTGTTTATTTCTTTCTTTAATTTTTTTTTGGGTGGTGGCTGATTTCATCAGAAAATGATATATAAGGTCTCGGATCACCCTTCCATCCTGGAAATCAGCAGGGTGGATGGCGTCTTCCTCTGGGTCTTGTATGTGTAGGGCAGGATGTTATTCCCCTCTAAAAATGGCAATATTATGGAGGACTATACATGCCACAATAATGTCGCAGGCCTTCTCAGTAGTGACCCTGAGGTGACATAGGCACTGGAAACGTTCTTTCAACAGACGTATGGTCATTTCCACCCTGCCTCTAGTTTTACTGTGTGCCACATTGAATCGCCATTATGGGCCTTGTTCAGGTTCTGGGTAAGGGGTTAGCAGTGTAGGCTGGCATGCGTAGCCCTTATCCCCCAGCAGATAGCCATCAATCTCTCCTGTAAAAAAAAAAAAAAGGAAAATTCACATTGGTTTAGTGCTGCAATGAAGTGCCGAGTATGTAGTGCATTCATTTACTTACCACTTTGCAGTCTGTTGCTTAGGGTACACTCACGAAATATATGTGAGTCATGAACAGAGCCGGGCCACTTGGCTTCAACATTGGTGATAGCATGTGCAGCATCACATATGATCTTCACAGTGGAAAGAATAAGATATATGAGTGATTCACCATTGTAAATGGTGTTTCACCATTGTAAACTGCATGTCACTCAGTGTACCTGCACATTAATACTGTGGATTGACTTTCTGTTAACATAGTCTGCCTCATTTTCAGTTGGTGCAATGATCGGTATATGTGAGCCATCAATGCATCCAACCACATTGGAAAATCCTGAAGGTTTTAAATATTTTAAATATTAGGTTACTTTCAAGAGTCAACAAGCAAAATGTTATTAACTTAACAATATATATTTCATATGAAATGCTATATATGTGCATACTACAAACCAGCAATTCTGTAAAATTCCTCTTTGATGACTCCCAGGGGTTTGTGGCCAGGAAACACTACAAAAATGTGCAGAAAGTGTTTCAGAGCGAGACACACTTTCCGTACAGCTCTGCATACAGTGGCTTTACTATTATGCTCCGCATCCTCGATATTGTACAGAAAGCTTCCGTTAGCAAAGAAACGTAAAGCTGCACATAGTATCTGGTCAGATGTAAGAGCACGGCCACGATGGGTGATGTTAGTGATGTAAGGACGGATTACATTATGAATATATGTAATTGATTGCAACGAAAAATGGTAACGCTCAAACAAAAATGTATGGGGAAAAGACAAAAAATCCACTCTGGGTCTCAGAATCCTTGCCTGACATAAATGTAATTCTCTTCGAATTAACACTGCCTCCTCATCTATGGGATCCTCCACAAAAGGACAAAGCCATTCTCCTAATTTCGTTCTTGTGTTGTGAAACGTAGGCAATGAATGACTAAGGCGAGAAATACAGATTCGTCTTTAAAAAAGGGGAGGAGACTGACAGAAACTCAGAGTTTAGAGAATAAAACCTGCTTCTGACCAGGTTAGGTTCACAGAGTAAGATACTATGGCAACTAACTCTGAGTAAAAGTTACCTGTCTTTCAGAAACGGGCTTCACTTACCCTGCTTTCCCGAGTTTGACAAACCTGCTATTTTGAAACGGAAAACTCAGAGTTTCTCTCATTTCAAGGTTAACATACTCGGAGTTTTCACTTAACCTCCTTTCTGAAACGGCCCCATGGTAGCAATCAGGAACCACCGCTAGATCGGGGGAACCTACAGAGGAAGAGTCAGGAGAGTGAGAGAAAGGTCTGGTAGACAAAAGGCAGGAGGAGTGGCATGAGAGCTTCCAAGAGGAGAACATTCCCACCAAAGCCAGTCAATCTGAGGATTGTGTCTGAGCAGCCAGGGATGACCAAGCACAACAGGGGTCCTTCGGATTGTGAAAAAATATAAAAACTGAGTCTCTCCTGGTGGTGCCAGACACAAGGAGCTTGACAGGCTCCGTGGTGTGAGAGACTTCATGGAATAATCGGCCATCAAGGGAATAAATGGATATAGGCTTAACAAGTCTCCGTAGAGAATGCAGTTAGACAAGCAAATGGATTCGTCCATAAAAACTTACTTCAGCACCAGAGTCCAACAAAGCATGTATACGTACAGATAGCGGAAGAGATATGGAGATTGAGGAGGACCCGTGGGAAGCCTGAAAATTGAGGATGGAGAATCATTGGGTATGAGCAGAACATCTTCTCAAACCGATGAGATATTCCTTCTTTATTCTATGGAAAAGGAAAACAGACAGATAGGGAGTAATGAATATCTTTCAAGCTGGAGATAAAACAAAGAAGGCAATATACGAGAAGGCCGCTACAAAATTTGAACCATGTGTTCGGCAACAAGTGGAATCTAACTTAGGGCCTTGTGAGACCTGAGAGTGAGCTCTGGGAGACTACAGATTGAAGTAGTGAAAGTCCTCACTTTTAATCATCCAAGTTTATCAATCAAAAGAGGAAGTTCCTTCGACACATTGAAGGAGCTCATAGAATATTAATTAATATGAATTCAATTGGCTTAAACTTCCTAGGAACAGTGTATCTTCTCAAGATGTTGTTTTTCTCCTTCTCAAGGATTGGAGGAGAAATAGGTAAGGGGAGGAGCACAAGCACAGGACCCCTTTTAAGATGCTGGACAGCAGCGAGATGGCAGTTACTTGAGATGGAGACATAGGCATCATGCTTTGATTCTTGTGTTTGATTCAAGTGGCTTATTTCGGAGCTCGAAGAACATGGCTAATTAATCTCTGTAAAATAAAATCTTCAAATAAACTTAGCTCAATCACTGAACTGGGTTAAAAGGACATAGGCCCTACACCTACTCCTCGAATCAAAATATAGCAAAAACCCGTACACTCAGTTTTACATTACAAAGGCACGTACAGGGACTTCATGTTAAGCAAAAATGACTGACAAGATAGCTATGAAATAATTTGGTTTTATTATTTTGAGCCTCTACATGTTGTAAGGGAAATAAACAAATTCATGTAGAAACTAATGTGCTTTTGTTCATAGATAATGGTATACAGAAGTTGAGTTGTTTTACATTTTGTAGCTTCTTAGTTGATAAACATTTTGCTTTGCTGACTCTCATGTCATTTTGTTGTTATGTACATCACCTCTGTCCAAAATAGCTGCTCTGTCAGCTTTTGATGGTTAAATCCCTATTCTTATAAACCGTGCAAAGTGTAATCTGTCTGTAATTATATTCATATCAAATACTATCCTACAAAGGTTAACATTTTTAAATGATGCTGGACTAAGCATGCAGGTGTGAGCAAGTAGCTAAGTTTCCGGCTCTGCAGTTTTATATAATAGGATGGATGTCTCATTATACGTTTACACCATAATTTTTTGACGGTGCCTCATGGACAAATCTTAACTTCTTTCTTGGAATGTATTGTTAATTTTAAGTTTGTTCACATTACTTAATTATGTTTCACTTCCACTATTGCAGGCCAGTGTGATCAAAGTAGGACAACAGCAGAAAATTGCTACAATTGATCATAATTGATTGGTCTCTGCTGAAATAAACCAGACAAAACGGTTCTTTCTCATGCTTAGGGCTTGTGGAAATACGAGTCCACCACACTCTTTCACACATGTAAATGCTACTTCTAAACCAGAGCATTTACAGTCAGGTGGCTTTATAGCTTGTTAAAAATATTTTCAGAAGAAACGCTGACAAATAGGCTCTGGCTGCAACTCTCCAGCTCAGTTTCACAGCTAATGTTGTTATTAAAAAAGGAGGAGTAACGAGAGCTGTAAGCTACTCTGTCATTCCTCTGCTGGTCTAAGTAGGATTTGGTTTTCTTTGGGTTTGGTGACTAAAATATGCAGCTTTTACACCTGATTCCAAAAATCAGGGGGAGGCTCTAGCAGGGACTCAAAGAGAGTACCGAACCCTGTCTGGCTTAGTAGAAGTGCTGGGAGCATTTTCTGACTCAAGAGGAGAGTTTTTGGCCTTTCTTAGCTAAGATGTGGCGTTAGGATGCTCCTCTTATTTGGGTCCCATAGAAAAAGAAGAGAAATTGGAGGCCAGTATTAACAAACAAGTGCCACATTGGTATATTTCAAAGCTAAGAGGCTGTCGGCTCAGCAAGGGAAACGTAAAGAAAGAACTCACTTGGTGAGGCATTTTGGAAGTTGCCTACTAGGAACACCCATGTGTACTCTTCCAGGAAGCATATTTCCTACTATAAAGGAAATTTAGAAAGTTCTGGGCATTTAGATCTTCCAGAAAATCTGAAAAGAGGTCCATGATGCCAGTTAGAGGTTCAAATATGGCCCATCAACCTGTCAGGAATTGTATGTTGGAGCCAAGGGAGTGTTTGATCAGTGTTGCCAATTCCTCAAAAACAAAAGTTGCTATTGGCTGGCCAAAAAGTTGCTAGATGACGTCACCATCTAATTAGCAAAAATGCCATGTGACGTGCGTGACATACATTCCCCACCCCAATGGGTTTTTATCAATGCCAACAAAAGCATATTGTATGTATATGTGTTTCATGTAATTTTTTAATTTACACATAAGGCGTTAAAAAACAAACATGTAATGCAAAATAAAATTAAATGATAACAATGAGAACGCAATGAAGTAGATAAAATGAAAGGTAAGCTCTGTGATTTTAAACTAATCATGTTAGATCAATTTTAATTTCATGGTTTGTGTCAAGAAATAATAACTAAAAAATATTTTTTTTGTGTGTCAAAAGGTTGGGTTACTTTGTATTGTATGTGATGATGATGGAAGTTGTGTGAGGGAAGAAAACCTCTCAGGTATAGGCTACTATTTTTGTAATAAAGACCCACAATCTCGAAACCTTGCACCAAGAAAACCAGGAAATCTGGTAATTGTCGAGTTGAGGAAACAATGTAATACCTAAATGTAAAACATAAGCAATAGAAAGATAAGACATTATGAAAGAGATTAGGGAATATTTTTAGAATATTGTCATGACTGGCTCAAGTCCTGACAAATAAATGGAGGACAGCATGGTTTGGAAGAATACAATTAAGTTTATTAACAATAAATGAAGCTAAAGAAATAATAATAAAATACAGAAAACCCAGCACAATTTCTGTTGGATAAAAGGTGTTAAATATAGCCAGCAGAACTAGAATTAAACTCACAAGATCTTTAAACTACCCAAGATTGACACTCAAACAAAGCTAACAAAACAATAAGAGACATAGGGCAAAGCCAAACAGGACTGGTGAGCAGAGAGCAGCAACCTGAAGGTGAGGTGCCACTTATAAAGGAAGAAAGGCAGGTGTCACTCGTTCTCCTGATTAGCCTTCGACCACGCCCCCATCTCCACTCTCATCAGGATGAGGAGGAATCCTCATCACAATATAAATTAACAATATTAGCAAAGGTTAATTTTCCCTCCGTCATATATAGTTCACACTACTTTCCAGTTGGTGGTGGTAATGCACCATTAAGAAGGTTTGCAAACTGCCGTTAAACTGCATACAAAGAAGAACCTTGCGCCGACTGGGAGCGTTGATTGTTATATACAGTGAATGACATTGACAGGGGAGCAGGCATTGGGTGGGAGCGAAGACAGTGAGTGACAGAAAGGGACACGACACAGACATTGCAGCCGTGTTTGAAAAGTCTATCAGCCAGAACAAAAAAAGTATAGAAGTCACCAGGAACAGCAGCAAAAGTCGCTAGATTTGTCGCTAGTAACTAGGTTACAAAAAAATTCAATAGACAGTCTGAAAAGTCGCTAAATTGGCAACACTGCTGTCAAGTTGTAAGACCACGGCTCAGTAGTTTTCAGTTCAGTATGGGTGATAGCTATGTTTCCTGGTGCAAAACGTAATCGTTACATTCATCACCCCCATTCCCCGAATAGGGAACGGAGATTTATGTCAGTGATGACTATGTGAAGCTTGCTAGGGGCACCCAACTCTCTCTTTCAAAATGCCAAAACAGTCTTTGACCCAGCGATGGCTCCAGGCTAGCGAGCGTGCCTGGTCTCATCTGTTCTCCTATCTCTCCAAAGTTCTTTGAATAATCGTGGCGCCAGTCACCATCGGTGATAGAAGTTTAGGAAAAACGGAGTGTTTCTTCCCCGGCATGGCCACAGGAGATAAACTTAGGAATGTGCGAAGAGATCAAACCATTCCAGATTCCCTAGGAAAGCGTATGTGTGCCGTGGTGAAGGGAGAGACTTGCCTTACACTGCTGTGCGTTTCAACTGCAACTAAGGACAGACCCCAGGGCTGACTCCAGAGGATCAGTCTGCGAGAGAGAGCAGACAAAAGGGATGAACGTATCCTTATAGGTTGACATACGGCACCACCGCTGTGTTTTCCGTCCTGACCTACACGTGATGTCCCTGCAGCATTCTTCTGAAGTGCTTTACCACTAGAAACACTGCACATAGCTCTAGGTGATTTTTGCTCCAGGAAGCGTGTTTCTCGGTCCAAAACTCTGAGATTTTTTGCTTCCGACACACACCCGGTGCTAGAACCATCGGTAGTCACTACTACGGGCCTAGTAGGTAACCGAGGAACCGGATGTTCTTCCAAAAATGCAGATGGAGATGGTGACGAGTTGTCACATTCACCTGCAGTTGCCTTAAAACACCATGCTCACAACGGAACTAATAAATTGAGCCAGAGCTGGAGTGGTCTTACACTCCAAAAAAAATTGTTATATGCCTCAGGAGACTTTGGAAAGTCTTCAGAGCGATCACCAATCTTGTACAGACTCTACGCGCTGCCTTCAGGAAGCGATGTGCTCGCATTTTCGATTTTAGCTCTGGCAAGACACAGAGTTTGAACCACAGACTGTGGCATTACCTGGGGGTCCTCGGCGGCATGATGTGCCAGATATGGAGATTCCAGAGGTCTGGACGCGGGTGCTTGTGCCCACATCCCTGGGTCAGAAGGTCTGACTGCAGGGGAGCTGGCCGGGGAGGGACTGTCACGAGGAAGCAGAGTTCTACAAACCACGGTTGGTTGGGCAAATAAGGTGCCACTAGGACCTCTGCCTCGTCGCCCCTGATGTTGCACAGGAGGGGTGCAAGAAGACTCACTGGGGGAAATGCATATAGGCGTTTCTTCCTGGGCCAGCAATGTGCCAGCACATCTATTCCGAAAGGAGCCTGGCACAGCGTAGAATCTCTCCGATGCAGTAGTTGAGATCGCATCATCAGACGAACAGGAGTCCTCAGAAGATGCAAGCAGCACATCATCAGATATCTCAGATATCTCACCGGGGAAGCGGGAAGTGCACGGAGACATGCATTCGTTGACCCTTACAGGTGCGAGCTACAAAGCCTCCGGTGGTGGACTGAAAGTACTCCAACCTCGCCTTAAGTGCGCTGCAGGACAGAACTGTGCAAACCACACATTCTGATCCCTCAACTGCTGCCTCAGCATGTTTACGCCCAAGACAACCAAGTTTATGATTGTGGCTATCCATCAATGCAATCGATCTACCGCATCCAACAGAATTGCACGGTTGCGACATGTTTGGAACACGCTACAAACAGTGAATACTCTACTAAGAAAAAGGAGTCTTAGTTGTTGGTGGAAGTCAGTGAAAGTACTGGAGTCCACACAAGTTAATAATCCAACTGTTTTGTGGTGTCTTTCACTAGCCGCTTGCGTGTCAGAGTTTGGCTCCAATGGAAAAACAGAAAGAGTGAGAGCTTCCCATAGTCATCTCCAACATAAGTTGTAGTGACCGACTGATGGGGAACGGAGTGTTTGTTGAGGAGAAAAACAACAACCAGCAAAAACAGCCAGCCTAAATAAGAAATTGTTTAATTTTGTAGCCTTTTCATGCCGGGGTCTGAGATTTTCTCTGGAACACTTAGCCTGGAATGTAACAACTGAAGGTTTTGGTTGCTAGGATGCAAGGGAGATGTCTCTAAGAGGAGTATATTTTTCTAAGATAAGGTAGCTTGCTGGAGCTTCAGCCCAGAGCTCAGGTATCACACTCAAGCGCCACCTAGAGCTTATGAATATGTTAATCTATACAACTTTACCATTGGCTGCAATAACTTGAGAGCTTTGACATTAAAGTTTTTGCCAAAATTAGGCTTCAAGTGGTTGGTTTTCCATCAAAAACTGATACAGGAAACTCTGGATTTGTAGCAAACGATTTACTTGAGAGAACTATGTCAACTGAAGAATGATGGACATTGACATTGTAAATGAAGTTTGCATTTGTCAGGTGATGCGGAATGTGTGCAGTTTATCAGCTATTAAATTTAAATATATTCATTTAATGCACATAAATTATGCATTTTATAAGTTAAACAATACAAATCATTACACAATTACAAGCATATGGTTGATAATGTATAATGACAAATGTCCTCGCAGCTGAAATTGAAAGTCATGTCAAAAATCAGTTCCTCAGCTTCCTGTGCACAAACATTAGCCAGAAGGAGAAATAAAAGTTCTCTGTCTGACCTCATCAGATAATCAGATTTCATATCAACGGGTCACAACACACTCTTCTGTTACAGGAAGAAGAGGAAAAGGTAGAAAGAGAGGGAGGGAGAGGGGGAGACATGTTCACATATATAGGCTCTCACTCACAGTGGAATCATCTTCAGGATTTGTTTGCTACATCTATCGTCCACTTGCATTACAGTAAGATAGGCGAGTGTCAAATTTTTAGCATTTTCCTCTAGCTTTCTTTCACATTTTGTAATCCTGTTTTCTTATTGTATTGTTTTCAGCTTCAATCTATAGGTACATAATAAGACATTCTGATTGAACAGAATTAAGAAGGGAACAAAATGAAAAGTTAAAGGCAAAAACAATTTATGTCTGGTTTTATGTTTCATACGTGCATTCTTAGATTTCAGCGAGCTCTGAAATAAAGCACTCTTCTAACCTTTAAAATTTCTAGTGCATGCAATTAAAGGAGAGCGGGAAGGGGATTATTGATCCAAAGAGTTCCCAGGACAAGGTGTCATTGGTTTGTCCTGAGAGCAGCAAGACAAGTGCTTTCCTGAGGCCAATTTACTCTGAAGCATACACGTAAGCATCCAAAAGATTTTCATTCTGCTGATCCTGAGTAACCTATTTGATCCTGAATAAACCCTTTGAGTTTAAATGAATTGCTAGAATCACCATTCATTATTTTGTTTCTCTGCTGAAATGTATTAGCATTATCAACACAGCATTATCATTTGGTCATGCTGACATTACCTTGTGAAGACTTTATGGAATGAAGTGATTATGTCGTGGGAAAGTTGCCTTTTTGGAATTTCACTAACTTTTCTGGTCGGTCATGAGCACGTTCTCAAATTACGTTCCTGTTTAGGACCACTGGGAACGTTGTAGTGACGTGACCTCATAGTCTTCAGAATACCTTTTCAGATAACTTTCAGATTATTTGATTTGCTTGAATATTCTTATAAGAATGATGTGTGTATGTATTTTATGTCAAAATGTTATCTTGAAAAAGTGACACTCAATTTATAATATTTACAGCAAGTATAAATATATTGGAGAGCTTAGATATTGCATTTTCTACACTAAACAAATTTAACACTTTTAATAAAACAGTTAAAAATGTAATGGTCGAGTGTCATTGAGTTTTATATAATTCTTTGGCTTATAAAAATGGAACATGCAAAGATTAAGTGGCGACTGTGAGCTAGTGAGCATGCACAGAATTCTACCATGGAGGTAAACACAATTTAACATTTATTCATTTGTTATGCTGAGAGAGAAAAAAAACATTATCTTTTTTTAGTTAATGGTGTAATATTATTCATATGATACGATATAAAGTTAAGCATAGTTTAACTGAATGACGTCTGTATACCTGTCCTACGTAGGAGTTGAAAACTACTCAGCTTACGCCATTACGTTTATGGGCCAGAACATTTTCGTTGCTAGGACGTGTCATGTAACTTGGCTGTGACGTACATTTGTGATTCCCGTGGTCGTAGTGAGGATGTACTGTATAATGTTGCTTGTATGTGAAGAGCACCTCTGTTACCCACCTTGCGATATAACCCAATAATGTTCCAGGAAAGTCTTTTTGTGAATCCTGTGCTCGTCTTGACAACATACAAGCACAACGTTGCTTAAAAGTTACCAACACGTTTTGTCATCAAACTGGAGCCTTGCCTCTAACGTTTCGGTTCTCATCAGTTCTGTGACAGCTTGCTTTTCCTGGATGTTACCTTCTGACTGAGGAGTGGTGTCATCAACTACGTCGCCACAAAATGTACTACTAAAAATATTTTAACTACTCACAAATACACTTAGTTGATTACAGTGATGGAAAAAGTAATAAAAATCATACTTAAGTAAAAGTACCATTACTTGCCAAAAAACTTAAAGAAAGCAGAGTAAAATTATCTGTTCTTAATAGTACTCAGAGTATGAGTAACAAGTAGCCCTTCTGAAAAGTACTCGTGAGTAGTGAGTTTTGCACTGCACAATAATTTAACCCTATTTGCTATAAATAAGCATACAGAAAATCAACCCCCAACAGTTTTATTGCACTGAATAATGAAGTTATAAGCAGTTAACTGTACAGAAATATTCTTAAAATGTAACAAAAAATGTTTTACCTAAAATAAGGTTGCAAAGCTTTGTAAATTATTTAAAAATCAGTAGTACAAATAAGAAAATGAAACTGAAATAAATAGTCCAGACAAGTCCCCAAATAGTATGAAGCAATAGAAGTTTGACGTAGGCATCAAGAATACAAGACTAAATTATGAAAGTTTGGTTCAATTTAATAATGAGCTGGTTCTCAAAGTTTGCACTATCTAGCCTTGCACATTTTGGGGTGAGCGGGTTTTGCCGACTTAGTGACTTTGTCGCTAGATTTAGTGACTTTTAAGCTTTTATTTTGTCCTAGTGACTAGTGATAAATCTAGCAACTTTTCCTGCTGTTCCAGGTGATTTTAGCGCCTTTTTTGTTCTGGCTGACTGGCTCTTCAAACAGAAGAACCACTGCTGCAATGTCTGTGCTGTGCCTGCCTGTCTCTCACTGTCTTTGCCACCCCACCCCCTCCCGGCGCAAGCGCTAACGTCTCAATAAGATTCACTAGACATGTCAGCTGATGAGTACTATAAAGTATTTTATTAACATACAAGAATATTAGCCTATGCCCATCTGAGGTTTTCTTTCCTCACACAACATCCATTATCATCACATATAATACAAACAAACCCAACCTTACCTTGACACAAACCTTGAAGTCAAAATTTATTTAAATACACAATTAGTTTAAAATAACAGCTTACCTTTCTTATTATGTACTTCCTTCCATTCTCATTCATTCATTCATTCATCTTCATGTAGGCTTTATTCCCTTTCGGGGTCGCCACAGCGGAATGAACCGCCAACTCTCTGGCATATGTTTTACATGCCAGGATGCCCTTTCCTGCCACAACCCATCGCTGGGAAACATTCACACTATGGGCAATCGTTCTTATTCAATTCACTTATTCCGCATGTCTTTGGACTTGTGGGGAAACCGGAGCACCCGGAGAAAACCCACACGATCACAGGGAGAACATGCAAACTCCACACAGAAATGCCACCTGCCCCAGCCGAGCCTAGAACCAGCGACCTTCTTGCTGTGAGACGACCGTGCTACCCACTGCGCCACCGTGACACCTCCTTCCATTCTCATTGTTATTATTATGATTTAATTTTATTTAGCATTACATGTTTATTTTATAACGTCATATGTGTTCATTTAATAATGACATGAAACGTGTGTACCTGTTTTTGTTGACATTAATAAAAACTCATTGGGGGCAGGTAATGTATGTCACGTGGAAATTAAATAGTGACATTATCTAGCAACTTTTAGCGACTGTTGGGCCAGCTAATAGTGACTTTTCTTACTTAGGAGTTGGCAATACTGCCCAGCACACCTAAAAAGATGTTCACAAACTGCAGAAGCAGGCAAGAGTGTGTTCAGGTTTTTCAACACAGGAAATGAGTGAAGCAATGCCATCTCCCCTTCACAAGCCAAGTACCACTTTGATGTAGTGTACACTCTGCTTGATGTATGAAGAGTTAAAATTGCATATTTTGTTAATATATTTAAGCCTGGAACAAGTAAAAAAAAAAGCTTACTGTGTTGACCTACAAATCATTGAACTTGGGACGGTTGGAAAAGCACCCGGTGACAGAGCCAGCCTCGTCATAACTCCTTTATAAAACTGTTCAAACAAAATTGATCTTTCCAAGGTTTCTCTGATGGGCAGACACCAAATCAAGCCATTTCTGTTGAATAAACTCATAACAAAAGGTTAGGCTCTGGACATCAAAAACGCACTTCTCTGGGATTGTTTATCCAGCGCAATTCTGCTGCTCTCACAACCGCGTTTTCTGTTCATCGTAGAGAGGCGCTGTACTAGCGATTCATATGATCGAGAAGTCGGTGGGGCTTGGGCAGGGATAAGGAAAAGGAGACAATTTCAGCTCAGAAAAAAGTGAACTAATCTGAATACTACTTGATGCATGTTTTTAATAGTTTTTAAATGTTTTTATGTGAACAACACTTCAAGATACCAGGAATGTCTTTAAGATAATGCTGAACACTTGGGATGCCAAGGGGAAAAGCATTTCATAAAAAGTAAACATCTGTTCAAAAGTACACCTACAGATAATGTTTTAATGAAGGAATAACAAAAATCCACTAAATAAAAATCAGACGCAGGGTGTTCAAAACTACAACAAAAGACAGCAATCCATGCTGTGTAGCAGCTGCTTGTCGAACTGTCACTTCCAGGCAACTTGTCGAGCAAAGGAAAGAACCCTCTTCCTTCTCCTCCACAAAGAAATGAGCGAACATTAAGGGTCTGGACCGCACAAGGCATTACAGCTATATAGACAGATACAGCGCGATTGGGTTGAGAGTATAGCACAGTAGCAATACACAACACAGCATTGGAGATATTTGAATGTGCATAAAGTACACAGTGCAGTATCTATAAAAGTAATCATTCAATTTCTTAGTTAAATATGTAACCTATATTAATTCCAGTCTTGTGATTATATGCCACTTACTATTAACTATTGGCAAAAAACAATAAGTAATGTATAGAAACTATAATGAGTGTAAATTAAAAGGATATCACCATCATAATCAAAATTAACACTTTTCTGTAGTTTTTGGATTAACATAACAGGCGATGTTTACATTAAATTTAAATAAATAATCTACTCTAATGATGAAAATGTATCTGTTTATCTTTTGAATCCACGACATGAGAGAGCTGAATGGGACACGTCAATACTTCTGCAAATACTTTATAATAAACATTGTGGCTTCACTGTCTACAACCAGGGGCTGTATGTAAATGTCATGAAGCAATGAGAAAACTTTTCATTCATTAGAAGAAAACCCATAAAAACTGTGTAGCTTGTGTCCATTCAAACTTCACCTCATGTGTAAGACAATATATATAGATATCTATATAGATAACAATATAGACAATATCTATAGATGTCCTTCTGTTAAACTGGGATTAACTTTATATCATGTTGTATGAATACTAATAAACAACTAACTATAAAATATAATGGTTGGTTTCTCTCCCTGCAAATCAAAAATCAATTAATCTTAAATTGTGTTTACCTAAACTGTAGAGCGTTACAGTAGTCCAGCCTGCTGGAGATGAAAGCATGAATCAGTTTCTCTAAATCTTTTCTGGAAACAAAGCATCATATTCTTGCAATGTTTCTAAGATGCTAATAAGCTGATTTGGTCATTGCCTTGAAGTGGCTATTGAAACTTAGATCAGAGTCCAGAATCAATCCAAGATTCCTGACCTGATTTGCAGTTATCAAGCTTTTGACAGTGAGATACGTGATAACCTTAACAACCTCGCTTTTGCTTTCGAATGCAATGACTTCAGTTTTGTCCTTGTTTAATTGAAGAACGCTGTTTTGCATTCAGTTTTTAATCTCATCTAAACATTTGCAGAGACAGTTTATGGGGTTGTAATCATTCGGAGATATAGCTAGATAAATTTGTGTATCATCAGCATAACTATGGTATGATATCTGGTTCCCTTTCAGGAAATCGAGCTGCGTTCAAACGCTATGGAGGGGGAACACTCGGTGCGTTTCCGGCTCTGAATTATGTGTCAAATCTTGTCCAACGGACATGTGTGACGTCATGCGAGCGCAACGTCGCACCCAGAAGAGTGCAGTATATAGGAGCCAGCGATGGAGACGCAACCAGCTTTTCTGCATTCAGCAAGCGCTCTTTATGTGTTTTCTTGTTCCAAAAGTGTGGCTATATCTTGTACTTGTTGCGAGAGAAATATTGAAGCGCTCCTGGAAATGCAGCAGCTCCCTGAAATCCCATTTTATCACAAGCAAGGACTCATACGAGCTCTTTTTGGCGTGCTTGAGAGTGGAGCATGCCCAGTCGGCTCTCGAGGGAGTCGGCTGTGAGCATTGTGAACGCATGCAATGTGCACACTCCGCTCGCGGAGAGCATTTTTTTGAGGAAGGTGCTCTCCCCGGCGACCCAGGTGGCCAGACTGCCACTCCTGCCGAGGCAGAGCGCCTGCTTCAGTCACCAGATTGGACTTGCATGCGCTCCATATGGCGCTTGGGAGCCGATCAGGCCCAGTTGGCTTGACAAAGGGAGTCAGCTGTGAGCATTGTGAGCACATACATTGAGCACACTCCGGCGCTCTGCCGGAATCTGCCAAGGCAGAGCGCCTGTTTCGGTCATGTGGTTTGACTCGTACATGCTCTGTTTGGCACTTGGAAGCGGATCATGCTCAGTTGGCTTTCGAGGTAGTCGGCTATGAGCATTGTGAGCGCATGCCGATGCGCACACTCCGCTCACAGAGAGCACGGAAAATGCTCTCCCTGATGACCGGGTCAACACTGTTGCTGAGGCAGAGCGGCTGCTGCCATCCTGGGGCTTGCTAGTGGAGGGTGTGGGGCTGGGTCTAGCCTTATCGCGGGCATTCGCGCTAGCGCGAGTCCATTCTCGTCGGGTGCAGAAGTGCACCTTCCGGTAAGTTCTTCCCCACCATCTACGCAATGGATGAGGGATTACTCCTGGCTCCACTGGTAACCACTGTACTTGCACCGGCGCGGCCGCTCCAGTTCAAGGAGCTGTTGGAGGTTGACTATCTTCTGGCCGCCAGCGGCACAGGCCCCTTGTTAGCTTGATGAACGCTATATGCGCCCACGGCCGCAACCTCCATGCCGGGGCCTACCGTTTTTCCCAGACCGGCACACTGAAGTGTCTAGGTCCTGGGATCAGCCTTACACGGCCTGCCTTTTTACTCCTGATGTTCATTATCGAACATTTATGGGATGCAGAGGCGCGGTTACACGATGATCCAAGGTGGACAGATGCTTGCGAGCTATCTCTCCCCTGGTATGGCATCGTCCCTGAAGGTCCCGGCTCTCCCCACACAGCCATTCTGAGCCACCTTGGCCTTGGTGAGGAGGGCTTACCTAGAGTTCTGCAGGATGGGAGCAGACACCTAAGGCTGCCGCTTCTGGGTACAGGGGGGCCCAGAAGCGGAGTGTCGCTGCCCGTGTCCCTCCCGAGGGGTGGCGACACAAGCCCCAGCCTAAGGAAATATGGTCTGAGGGCCATTATTTCAATAAACGGGGTGCGGCTAAGCGCTCCTGACAGGCTGGGGGGGTCTCCGGTTTCGAGTGATGCGCTTCATGGAAGGCTGTCGTCTCTCGGCAACCCCTCGACACATATTCCGCTAACCCTGCCACCCAGGCTCTCTGTGACCGAAGCGTCGGGTCTTCCATTGAATCCTGTGCCTGTATCAGGAGCCGTCACCCACCAGTTACCAGAAGCCGACCTAGATAGGTAGGTTCCCCTGAGTCGCTTCATGGGTGCTTGTTCAGCTTTCCAGGCTGCTCCCAGTGGGTCTTGCGGGTTATGAAACTGGGTTATAGGTTTCTATCCAGGGCCTCCCGTTTCTTCGGGTTTTAGCCTACCGTCGTGGATCCCTCGCAAGTTCTGGTCATGGACCAGGAACTTTGCACCCTGCTGCGCAAGGGGCTATTCATGAATGACAGAAACTCAGGGTTTACAGCTGTTACTTCCTGGTTCCAAAGAAGGACAGGGACCTGCACCCCATTCTTAATCTGAGGCTCTTGAAAGTTCGCATCATGAGGTTGCCATTCAAGTTGCTTACCTTAAAGCAGATCGTGGCGCAGATCAAGTATGGCATCTGGTTCGTTTCCATCGACCTCAATACGCATACTTTCATGTCCCTATTTGTCCTTCTCACAGGAAGTTTCTTCGGTTTGCCGTAGAGGGCACGGCTTACCAGTACCAAGTGCTTCCTGTTGGCCTTTCGCTCTCGCCCAGGACCTTCACCAAGTGTGTGGACGTGGCCCTGACCCATTTGAGGCTTCAAGGGTTCCGCATTCTCAATAACATTGAGGTAGTTTGGCATCGAGATGTGGTCCTCACCCACATGAAGGTACTGGGTTTTCAGCTGTATTCCACGCAAGAGTGTGCTCTCCCCAACCCAAAATAAGAGGTAAGTGTGTGTGGTATGGGATTCCAGCAATATGCGGCCGTGTCTGTCTTAGGCCAGAATCTCTGCAGAGGCGGCCAGGAGAGCAAGGCTAGGCCATTCACTGTCGGTCTACAGTTTTGACAACTGCCTTGCCTCTTGGGGTCTGCGGCGACTATTCTTCTGTTTGGGCTGCTCCATGAGGCCCCTTCAGCGGTGGCTGAGGAGCGCAGGGTTCCCTCTAGTGATGGGTCGTTCTTGAACGATTCGTTCTTTTTGAATGAATCTTTATTATGACTCGGAAGAACGAATCGTCTCGGGGAGCGATTCGTTCAGATGCGCATGCGCAGAAGCAACGCAGTTTGAGCCGGAAATCCACAAGATTCGTTCTTTTCTCGAGTCCTCTGGGTCCTTTCATTCTTCTGTCACGTGACGCTCCCTAATATTAACCTAATGCAGTTTGAGCCGGAAATCCACAAGATTCGTTCTTTTCTCGAGTCCTCTGGGTCCTTTCGTTCTTCTGTCACGTGACGCTCCCTAATATTAACCTAATGCAGTTAGGACCCCGGGAAAGGACCCGGGGGACTCGAGAAAAGAACGAATCTTGTGGATTTCCAGCTCAAACTGCATTAGGTTAATATTAGGGAGCTTCTGTCTTCTGGTATTCTATCCAGGACATTGTAATGCTGTGGGATGGTCCACGCCCTTGACTGTGGTCCAGTCCTACAGTTGGATCTGGATAATTCTCCGGGCTGAAGACACTGTCAGTCCAGGGCTGCTTGGCGTGTTTTGACACTCGTTCCCCATAGTGTTTGGACGCAGCTTGAGTTCCTGAAAGGGAACGTCTCAGGTTACGTATGTAACCAAGGTTCCTTGAGGGAATGAGACGCTGCGTCTCCAGGCCACTCCGCCCATGTCCTGACGTCGCTTACTGAATGCAGAATACTGCACTCTTCCGGGTAAAATAAGATATCAATAACAATCTTGAAATAAGAATATGTGTTGTCAAAAATTCTTGTTTTAAGATTTTTGTTTTAAGATCAGTGGCAAAATCGGCAACTTGTCTCACAAAGTCTCTTAATTAAAAAAAATAAAGGACCAGAATAAGCATTTTTTTCTCCTCAAGAAAGTTTAAGTGATATTTTCTCAAAATAAGCTAAGTAATTTATACCCAAAAGGTTTAAATTAGAAAAAATCTTCCTAAAATAAGAAAATCAAGATTTTCAACCTAATTTTAAGCATTTTCAGCTTTGCTTAGATTTAATTTTGTTTGCCGTGTATAGTGGTATTAATCAGTGTCTTTGTCCTGTAAAACATGTCTCCGTCTACATTAAAGGAAAACACTTTTATCCGAATGAAAAAATTACATCTCGGTGTAAAAAAGGCAAATATAAACATAAAAGACTAATAATATATTTGTTCAAAAGCCTACCCTTTAGCCTGAATTTCCTTGCATACCATTGTAACGATTGTTTCTTGCACTTTGTGTACCAAGGCGGGTACATTTCAAGAAACAATAAGTTGAAAAGGAATTTAAACCTTTCTTCCATGCTGTAAAATGGCAATTTATTTATTAAATAGTATGGTTTTGGTGCGCAGATCATGAAAATAAAAGGTAAAGAGATAAATAGTGGAAAACTTACGTTTCGCGAGAAGCGGTAGGAGAAAATAACTGGCGTGGTTACAAGAATGACGGGAAATGACATGGTTCATGTTGTGCGCATGCACATAATGACGCGGCAGTTAAAAATTAAAGGTAGAGGAAACTGATGGAACACCAGCATAGCATGCAGCTTACAGTCTTCTAAAGAGCGTTTAATGAAAAATTAATCGACACTTTGGAAGATTTTGGGTACACACTTTTTCCTGAAGACGACACTTCCTCCATAGCACCGGCGTCTGTGTGTCTATGTTTGATGTGTGCATCTTGGTGTCACGCACCTCCATGACGTCACGTGATCAAGCCAACTAATCGATAACAGCATTCGTTGATGACGAATTTCATCATCAGTAATTACCGATTTTATCAGTTAGTTGTTGCAGCCCTAGTATAGTGTGCACTGCACATTACTTTAAAGTGCATCTTTTCCTTAGTTTGAATCCCAACCATGTAAATATTTTCATTCCTTGATTCAGACTTGTATTGTAACTTTACACAATAGATAAATATCCATTAAATGAATAAACATTCTTAAAAACTACATTGAATTCCATTTTTAATTTGGATTTTTAAATTCATGCAGTAGTCTTCAACATCTATTATAAAAACATGTTGATGAACAGAGAAATAGTGCTAGTAACACATTAATTAATTGTCGGGCATTTGTGGTCCGATCGACTTGTGATCTGAAGGTTGCAGGTTTGATCCACAAATCCAAGGTTGAAGGTGGTGTGAGTGATGAAACACTTGTTCTCCATCTTCAGCAACCACAGCTGTGGTGCCCTTGAGCAAGGCACCAATTCCCCAACTGCTCCCCGGGTGCCGCAGTCATGGCTGCCCACTGCTCTGGGCATGTGTTTGTTCACTGCTGTGTGTGTACACTGGATGGATTAAATGCAGAGCACAAATTGTTTAGGTATGGGTCACTCCATATCTGGCCAACTGCTCACTTGTAAAAAAGAGCCACAAAATGCTAGGTCAGCAATCTAATTGGCAACCCAATAGCATTTGACAGTAGGACTGATATAGATTGCCTGTAGATTGCCTCTTAAGCATAAGGAGAGCATTCTAACTCCTCCTAGAAGTAGTAAGCCTCTCACTTAGATGTTAACAGCACAACACAGTGCTATTCCTCTCAAACTCACTGATCTGATCGATGAGTAGGGCTCAGGTGCAGAATAAGATAAGCATTGAGATCAGAGTCGTCAGGTGGTTTAACTCTCACTGACACCAGCTTCAACAGTCACTATTGATTAGGCACTAAATGGAGACATTCAATTAGGCCTAATTGGCTTTGATTAACATACGCAGCAGATGATTGGTGTTATCTACAGGTCTGAGTACACAGTTTGGCTACACACAAAAATTCTCAAGACTCATCATTGCCTACACTCTACATTGAATACATTCAAGTTAAGTTGTGGTAAACGTGTCTCACTTAACTTTTCTGTTGTATAAAATCAAAATAAAGTCTACAATTCAATAAATACATGTACGTATTTATGGTGCTTCTACAAATGTTGGTTTTGCGTAATTCTCCTTTCTATAGTCTGAAAATATTTGTTATCTCTTCCAATGAAGTGAGAATAAACTATTTACAGGATGACCGAGTTGCTGTTTGAGTCTTTATGGCACATCAAGAGGAGACCTTGTTGTTGTTCCAATAAAGCCAGGAAACTTTGTTGCGAACAATAATTGTTGGTGAACAATGCTTCTGGAATCCTACATTGTGAATCATGCATCCAACAAACATTGTGTATCTGGGCTTTTATGCGTTCCAGCACTTTAAAGTTTCACGAAGCTGAGGTTGAATTATTGAAGATGTGCCTGAACTGGATCAGGTCATTGGGTTTGAAGCAACACTGAAGACAAACCCCAGCCTCTTAAAGCTTCACAGTCTATAAACTTCAAATAATAACAGAAGCTTTCCATGTTAACAGTGTCAAGAACTTGCAAATATTATCATACCTCCGCTGGGAGAAACTCCTCGTCTGCTGGATTGAAAGAGAGCACTACAGTGTACTTTTTCTGAAGAGGGACTTCCCACAGTGATGGTTGTAAGTGAACATTTCAGAAGAACCACCCCATACCTTTACAATTCAAAACAAGGAGACTAAATGTTTCTATCACCTCAAACCCCTGAAATAAAAATAAACACACACTTCTGTAGATATATACATTGTCCTTTTCCACTCCATGGTATTCAACTGTGTTTGGTTCAGCTCATTTTTGAGGAGGGTCTACAGCAGATGGTGCTCCATATATTTAAAAGTTTCGGTTGTGGAACGAGGAGATAATAGTCACAATGTACAAAGCTTTCTACATCCCAGCATCTGAGTGGGCAAAACAATTGTGATAAAACCTGCTGAGTAAAATGGCATCGGATTGGTTGGTTCTTTGGTTTTAGCCAAAGTGAACTTTCATCAACTCCACACCTTCGCTGAAGGCAAGACCAGTTAGCTACTGCCTAAACAAGCGATCACCAAACCTGGTCCTGGAAGTCTGGAGCCCAACACATCTTGTTTTAAATAATATTTGTTTATAAGTTGATTCAATCAGTATTTAGATGTCATGTAACCTGTTCTCTAATTGTTCATCCTGTATTTTTGTATGTTTGCCTGTTGCCCATTTTAAATCTGTAGGTGGAATTTGGCCATCTAGCCATAAGGTCTGCTCTTTCATTTCCTGCAACACCAGATTCACCAAAATCCGGTCTGCAGCGCTTGCTAACTTGTCTGCATCTGTACTGTGATTATGTATAGTGACATGTATACTGTACATGTTGTCCATTATAAGACTTTTTTTAGAATAGTAAACAGCAACAAAATTCTGTCCACCTTTGGACTTGTGGCTTTGTTTAACAAAAGAAGCCTCGTCCATGACAAATTTGGTTCTTTTGACTCTCTTCACTCAACAGAAATACTATTTTCATTCATTCAATAATCATTTCCTTAATTTCCTAATAAGATTACTTGCACATAGTTATGACAAAAGACTCCAAAACTGAGCGAACTACAATAATAAGTGAAATTAAACTAGCTTACCAGCTACTTTTGATTATCAACACGCACCAGAAAAACCTTGTCTGATAATTTGAAAACATTGATATTAGGTCGTTTGTTTCAGTAAAATCCAAAATGTGCCCACCGTGTCCACTGAAAAATGAGCTGTAGTATTCATTTTTGGCAAAATACGAGAAATATAACTACAATACGGCGTGAAATACCATCACATGTGAATGAGTGATTCAAATGAACCAAACTTCTCTAACATCCGGGTTCTGTAGGCATTGAAATGCATTGCAAACAAAAAGAACGAGTTGAAGAGTGACAATTATTAACAATTATCTTGAATAAATACTCTATTTGAACAGAAATACATGATCTTTGAAGGGTGAACACTTTGAAAAGAAGATCATGGTCATCTGACAGAGCCATTGTCTAGTGCAATAGATCATGGGAGCGCAGGTGACCCAGAATATTTTCTGCTGACTTTCTTGCAAAGCCTAGAAGTGTGTGCGCAAGCCGAAGCTGCTCAACTTACATAACAGCAACCCCATATAGTCTTACAGGTCTCTCTCTCAATGACTAATACACCGTACTCATCCCCCAGAAACACAGCACTGCAGAAAAAACAAGCCATGTGCCATCACACACAGTTCTTCATGTTTACAAGAGATATTAAGAGAACTCAAATCCCCCAGTCCAGAATGAAAGTAACTTCACGAGAGTCTTCCACAGACTACAATTGAAAAATGGACATTGGACTTTTTTTAATATACTGTGTCTGTAATTAAAATCTGAAAAGTGCCCCGAAAACCTAAATTGTAACTAGTACATGATAATCACATTTAGAAAAAGAAGTGGTTTGCAACAAATAATAAATATTGACATAGTAATGGTGGTCTATTATACACAATCAAAGTTGTAAAATGGAGGGTTCTCTTAATCCACCACCAGTGTGCAGCATCAACATGCACAACTGTGGATATCGCTGCAGTTTAAAGGCTTACTCATGTTATCTTACTCATAAATTGAAGACAAATGCTTTTCCACCAACCTAATTTGACATGGCTTACTTTTTGAGCTTTTTCTACTGCATACTAAACCTGGCACCATACTTTTTTTTCGTAACCACTAGTACCTGGTCCTGACTGGCAGGTGGCAGGACCTATGCAGTCACCCTGCTGATCTCACTAACACCAGTGCCCACTGCAAACCTGACTCACCAAAAATGTATTTTCGTTGTAGAGTGATTTGGCTTGGGTTGGAAAGAGTGTAAATACAAGACTGAGATGTCGCACCAAACCTGTCATATTTGAGTATTCAGAGTCAGTCTAGGGCAGAGTTGTCCATTTTGGAAGGCCACAGTCTTGCAAAGATTAGCTTCAACCAACATATACCACACCTGATCACACTAGTTCAAACCACCTTTCCTTACCTGAAGCCTGATTAGTCTGCACACCAGTGCTGCAATTAAAATCTACAGGCCTGATTTTGAACACTCCTGGTCTAGGGCTTCAAGAAGGCAGAGATTTTCTAAATCAAACCTAATGCAAAAGTGACTGTCTTGTAAGGCCAAAGATATACTGAGAACAGATCTCCATTTCTGAAATAAAGTAACATTTCTACTACAGATTAATCTGAGCTTGAAAAGATCAGGAAGGGTTTCACATTTGTAATTTTAAGAAAACACAAACAATAAACATTCTTTGAGCTACAGTTGATTAGATGCAACAAATGTATGGTTTACTTGTTTAGCAATAATGCATTGTTTAAAGGAAGTGTAAATACTTTTAGTTTTCATTTGTATACATTTTTAAATTCTGTCTAGAATGCTCTTTTGGTTCAATAAATTGTTTATTCCAAATGATTTTTTTACTTAAGTTTATGTAAAGCTTCATGTAAGATGCAGGCAAGATTAAGACCAATTTTAGGACGTGTATGAACAAAAATATACTTGATGCTTCGCTTATGAGAATTGTGAGCATGGTGCTGTGTGTTTAAAGCTGAAGGACCCACAAGTGCATTCAAACAGGCCTGAGGAACTGTTGAAGAGTCATCAATCTTTCAACAGGAAGAGCTTTTAACACACCCCTGGCAGTGCGGCAACTTAACAAGGACATTATTTAAAATCTTGTGTACACCCTGTGTGTTTCCAGCATTTACTCTGTGTGTGTGTGTGTGTGTGTGTGTGTGTGTGTGTGTGTGTGTGAGAGAGAGAGAGAGAGAGAGATTGCAGTGTAATTGAAGAAGACAGATACACGGGCACTAGAACAATTCCCTTCCTCCATCCCATAAGCCCCGAGCATCATTACAAACACACTCGCTGCAGTAATTCCCATTCATCCAAAGTGGAGCAGACGGCATCGGCGTGTGTCTGAAAGCATGAGGTTGTATTTAATCAAAGCTGCTTTATCATCCAGCGGAATTCAAATGAATAGGATTACAAAATAATATCAAAACATGATACAAGACTCCTCCCTGTCTTCCAGAGTAAAGACATGTTTCGAGGTTAAATTCTCTGTCATGCTTTGGTTCTTGATGTACTCAATCTGCTTTCAAACACAAACTTCTTCAGTTTAATATGGCATTTATTTATTTATTATTTATTATGACTTTATTAGTGTGAATGCATTTGTGATATCCTGTGCTTTTAATATTATTTTTATTCTTCCACCATTTTGTTAGCTAACTCCTTCAGCATAATTTTAGCTAGAAACTCCATTCATACACCAAAACTTTCATACATCACTTTTCTTCTTAAAATGTTTTATAATTTTTTAAATATTTAACATTATTTCAAATTATTTTCCCATTGAAATGAATGGAAAGCCTCTTACAATTTTCTTCAAACTTCAGCCTCTTTCAACTTAAACTACTTCATCATACTTTCAGCTAGAAACACCATTCAAACTTTAAACAAATCTACACATCTTCAGCTATTTCCACTCTATTCAGCTTTTTCAAATATTTTATACTTTTTAAGCAATCACAGTTTAAGTTTTAAGCTCTTTTTACCTTTTTCACTCACGCTCTAGTTTCTCAGCTTGAAAATCATTCGTCAAACTATGTACATTTCCTCCTCTTATGACTTCAACTTTACACTTGACGAATAAAAAACACAATAAAGTGATAGCGATATGTCTTGTCTTTCTTTTGGTGGTATTCTCATATTTTAAAGACTTACGGTTCTCTTGAACAAAGCTCAAATCCACCGAGAGCGACCTCCGTGTCCCCACAGAACTCAATAGAAAAAGCACATCGGCGAAAAGGAAAAAAGTCCAAACGAACGTCGTCTTCAACCAGCTCGTACGCGTTCGTTTTCTTCAGATAAAATTATAAATCCGACGTATGTTTATCCTCGAAGCCTTCTTGTTGCGACGGTGAAAGAAGCATGTCCGTAGGTTAAGCCGTTTTTTAGATATCTGCTGTTTTACGATTGTGACCCAAGGGTGTAGGGCCCCGCTGAGAATTAGGTCTAAATTAACCTGTGCCACAGGTTATGTACACTTGTCGTTAGCCAAGGGCTGTAGCCTAAGCTGTAGGGTTAGTACTACACAACACGGCACACTATAACCAATCACAATTCACACTCACCCAGTGCTCGTTCACTTCACAACTTCCCCCTTGCAAACATATAGCCCAGCACCCGAGAGTTACTATCGTCCTCCACGCCTGGCGTACCTTTAACACAAGACAAGTTTATACAGAGCAAGCGGCACAGGTTTGTTAGTGGAATTTTTCCCCCTCCCACCGGAAGCTCAGTTGAACCACAGGTTAATTAATTGCTTAAAAATAGTCCGAGGGCATGGGAATGCACGCACGCACACTCGTATAAACGAATATATTAAAACAACACAGTTCCCGGTGCAGCGATCCTGCACTCTACCGGACGGATTCCTGTGCAGTAGGGCTGGGAAGAGCGGCCACTCGTCCGGGCCAATGCGGGGGAAGCCGAGTCGTGGATAGAAGTTGCTGTGACTGAGATGAAACAGACTCGGTCTTGCTCCAGATAAACCCCTGATCGCTGCAGTTAAGCCCAACGCAGTAGCCTTCGATCCAGCGGTAGCGTTCAAATGGAAAAGGGGAATGAAGGAAATGGGAAACTCACAGGAAAACACAAGGGAAGAAAGGGGGATCCCGAGGAACAAACAGCGCTTAAGCTCACGGGTTCCTGTTCTATCGCTATCAGAAATAGTTAAACACAGAGGGATTTACTCACCCGAGTTATAGTGCGCGATCAATTTCTCTCTGCCTTGTAGCGCAGCCGAAAGCACCCCCCACAGTCTCCTAAAAGCACGGACGGGCATTAGGGCTGCCGTGCTCAGAAACACAAACACTGGTCTGCTTCCGTAACCCGGAAGCCCCTCACCTGAACGCCCATTTCTGCAGAGTGTTCCCACTCTGTCAACGACCACGACCGGATGCGGCTTCCAGCAGAGTGACGCATGCCTGACGGTAGTCGAGGGTACCTGCCGAAACCGCCGCTGATTGGCTAGCCTAATGAGAGACCGGTGCCAGATGGTGGCTAATTAATGCACCCGGTTACACGAGGCATCGGTTGCCCTCCAAACGGGGGTCTCTGGAAGTGAAGTAGTTTTGTTGCTACAACGAAGTTTCGAGCTTTAATCCATCAAGTAAACGCACTTCCAGACGCCATTACCTAGATGTCTTCACGCTTTCGGTCATAACTGTGCATGTGCAGAGAAGCTCGGCTGGAGCAACGGAGCCTTTCTGTTCATGCAAATGTCGACGTTGAGCTGCAATATATCCTTGATTCGTTTTCACAGTTGTTTTTGTCTTAAGATTTTGCATGTCTTAACATTTTATCTTGTATTAGTTTGGAGTGTAATAGAGAAACATTAAAAACGGACTAAGAAAACATTAAAAAAAATGGAATATAAAAATATGTTCCTCCACAAATGCACAATCCCATGCACACAATAATAATAATAATACTAATAATGTTTGAGTGGTATCAATGCTTAACCCTACAAGTTGGAACAAACAAATAACTTGTGTGATAAGTATAATAAAATAAGTAAGGCTAACATAAAATATGCTATATATTACAAAGTAAACAAATACTTACAAACCTGCTCTAAAACACTTGAACTCATTTTGATTGATTTAAAATCAACATTTAAAGAAATGAATGTTTAAAATACAAGTAAAAAAATATAAATGACAACTTTATATTTTAATATAGACATTTTTAATTAAAGTGTCTGTATATAAAGCAAGTGGAACAGAAAATGAAACACACTTTCAAGCTTTGCCGTTTTTATTAACAGCGTGAACCTTTTTAAGCATTCTGACTTGTGTACATACAGCTGTGATTTGGGCGGATTCTAAGCGATTCACAAACTAAAAGTACGTACGGTCTCTGTTGTTGCTGTAACCCAAGATGGATACACAACTAAACAATTAACGGTTTATACATTTCACCTGATGAGATGCAAACATAACGAATAATAGAAATACAAGCTTATACGGTTTAAATATTGAGCCTTTAATCAACTTTGGAGTGAAAAGGCACAGTCAACAGTGTAGGTGATGGGGTCTTTTTCTTTATTCTCTCTGCTCTCTCTTTTTCTCTGACATTCTCTTTTCTTCTTTCCTCACTCTTTCTCTTTTTTTTTCTCTCTCTCTCTCTCTTTCTCTCTTTTTTTCCTTCCCCCTCCCTCTCTCTCTTACAAACTCTCTCTCTCTTTTTCTCTCACATTCTCTTTTCTCCTCTTCTCTCTCGCTCCTTTTTTTTCTTTTTCCTCTCCTTTTTCTCATCTCGCTCTTTTCTCTCATATTCTTTTCTTCTCTCTCACTCTCTTCTTCTTTTTCTCTTTCTCTCTCTTTCTTTCCTCTGTTAGTCTCATTCTTTTCTCTTTTTTCCTCTCCTTCTCTATTTATTTTCCCTTCCCCCTCTTTATCTCTCTTACACACACTCTCTCTCCTCTCTCTTTTTCTCTCACACTCTCTCTCTCTCTTATTTCTTTCCCTCTTTATTTTGCCCTCTCCTCTCTTTCTTTTTCTCTCCTCTCTGTTTTTTCTCCTCATATCTCTCTTCCTTTCTCACTTTCTTTTCTTCTCTCCTTGCTCTCTCTCTCTCTCTTTTTTTCTCTTTCTTTTCTCTAACACCTTTTCTTTCTCTTTTTTGTTTCCTCTTCACTTTCTTTCTCTCTCTTTTCCACTCTCTCTCTTTCTTTATTTTTCCTTCCTCTCTCTTCCACACACACTCCTTTTTCTCTCTCCTTTTTCTTTCTCTCTTCTTTCTTTTTTCTGTCTCTTTCTCTTTCTTTTTCTCTTTTTTCCTTCCCCTCCCTATCTTACACACACTCTCCTCTTTTTTTTCTCTCACATTCTCTGTTCTCTCACTTTCTCTCTCTTTCCTTTTTCTTTTCTCTCCTCTCTTTTTCTCTCTCTCTCTTTTATCTCACATTATTTTCTTCTCTCCTCACTCTCTTTTCTTCTTTCTCTCTCTCTCTCTTTCTTTCTCTCTCTCCCTCTCTTTCTTTCCTCTGTCAGTCTCTCATTCTTTCTCTCTTTTTCCCCTCTCTCTCTCTTTATTTTCCCTTCCCCCCTCTTTATCTCTCTTACACACACTCTCTCTCTTTTTCTCACACTCTCCTCTCTCTCTCTCTCTTCTTCTTTCTCTCTATTTTGCCCTCTCCTCTCTTTTTCTTCTCTGTTTTTCTCTTCCTTTCTCACTTTCTTTTGTTCGCTCCTTGCTCTCTCTCTCTCTTTTTTTCTCTTTCTTTCATCTCTAAAATTCTTTCTTCTTTTTTCGTTTCCCCTTCACTTTTTTCTCTCTCTTTTCACACTATCTATCTTTTTCTTTATTTTTTCCTTCCCCCCTCTGTCTCTTACACACACTCCTTTCTTTCTCTCCTTTTATTTCTGTCTCTTCTTTCTTTACACTCTCTCACTCTTTCTTCCTCTCTTTTTTCCTTCCTCTCGCCTCTCTCTCTCTCTTACACACTCTCTCCTCTCTCACATTCTCTTTTCTTCTTTCTCTTTCCTTTCTTCTTTCTTTCTCTCTCTATTTTGCTCTCTCCTCTTTCTTATTCTCATATTTCTCTTCCTTTCTTTTTTTCTCTCTTTGCTCTCTCGTTTTTTTCTTTCTTTCCTCTCTCTACCACTTTTTCTTTCTCTCTCCCCTTTAAAATGAATGGACAACTTCTTCAAATCTTCTTCAAACTTCAGCCTTTTTCAGCTTTAACTACTTCAGCATATTTTCAGCTACTAACACCATTCAAACGTTAAACAAATCTACACATCTTCAGCTTTTCAACTCATTCATCCTTACTGTTCAACTGATTCATCCTTGCTTTTCAACTCATTTCAGCTTTGATTTTCAACTCATTTCAGCATTCCATTTCAGCACAAATGCATTCACACGCATTTTCCAACGGAAATGCAATTCATCTAGTTGTTAATATTTTTCAGAGGGTTAGGGTTGGACTTTAATAGTCTTGAAAAAATCCTTTAACACTCCAATAAGTACTTCACTGAGTGTTTTTCCTTGATTGAATAACAAAATACAAAAAATCTGTGTTTGTGAGTCTTCATACAGATGCTGACTTCTCATAAGAATACACGTAATGTTAATGGGAAAAAACATTGACGCACATGCAATCTTGTGACTTTGTTGGCATAATTGTAATACAATATAATATACTAAAAATGGTTGTCTTCCTGTAACTATTTCAGTACGTTCTAGTAACTTGTTTTTAATAGCTGTGTTTAATATTGTGGCCTTAATAACACAAAATTCCGATATACTTCATATTAGCATTTCGACTGAGTTCATATTGGATTGAAAAAAAATGGCATTAAGTTGTTGACTATCATGAAAATGTACTATACTGGTCACATAAGGGTAAAACAAAAATCAGATATGTGTTACATAGCCATATTGGATGCCTGAGTCCATACAAGGTGGGCTTAATTTTGTTAAATTTTGAGGGTAAAAATATAGGGTACAGGATCGTTTTTTATATGCTGGCTTTTTTTTAGTAGTTTGAATTCAGAAGCAAGTAACTTTGACATACTCCTTTTGGGGAGTTGGTGAGTGGCCACATTACTACGCTTTTTTCTGCCAAGATGCAGCTACTGCATGCAGGCACAGGAACAGGTTCATGGGAGATATAACTCCCATGCAGGAAGGTAATGCAGGAAGTGAATTGTTTTTAAGGTATTATGGGTAATGGAGTGATTGGGTTGGAGATTAATAAATGAGTTCATTTATTTTTTGATAAATTAAATACATTAAGTCCAGTATACATCAGATATGCAGGTGTTAGGTGCAAGTCAATGCAATTAACATACTGGGTAGACAAATAATATCACACAGAAGTTAAGCCTTATACAAAACCAAACATGAAACTGTACTAAATTTGCAGGATCAATTCACAGAATACAATAATTGAAGAGAAGAAATTAATTAAATAATGTAGAACATCCTTGGGAAATTCAGGGTGAACACAAAAGGTATAGCTCACTAAAACTTTCTCCAAAACACAGCCTCAGCTAGCAGTCAATTGTCCTACAGGGCCTTAAAGCCTTTACACAACTATGAAGCTGGCTTTATTTTTTATTTAACAGAGAAGAGCATTTCTCATTAATACTAGTTGATGCACGAGTGAGCTGATAAGTCAATGGAAACACCTGTCATGGAAATAGATAATTGGAGAAATGAAATACGAAACACAACTGCAACATTTACAAGAGAATACAATTGAAATTAAATCTGCAAGCAGCAATGGGAGGGCTCTCGCATGATGTGTCCGCTGAAGCAAAGGCACCACATTCTGACCTTTCAAGTGTGTCAAGAGCTTGAAACAAGGTGAAAAGGCACTTTAGAAAGTGCTGAACAATACAAAGCTTTAAATGTAAAGATAATCTATATTGTTACACAAACAACTTGTATAAAAACAGATTCAGAATCACAAGATTATCATGCTTCAATTTTTTCATGTACATTGGATGAAGTATGTGGGAGATACAACCACAAATATACAGAGGCAGTAGGTGGCGCTATAAGCGTATCGTCACTTAAGCATAGCAACTTGGTCAGAATAGTAGGCTCGTAATTCCATAATTTTTTTCATGTTTTTGGATAAAGTATCTGTGTGCTACAGTAAGAAATCCATTTAGCCTTATACATTTATAAAAGGTCAAATTCGTTAAGGTGCCACAGCAAGACCGTGTGACCAACTTCTAAGTTTTTTATACGTTTTGGTCCCAAATTCCTTAAGAGTCACCAGACCAAAATTCAGCTCGATCTGGAAATTTTCCTAGGAGGAGTTTGTTATATTGCGAGTTAAGCTTTTTCACATTCAAGGGGGCACTGCAGAACTGTCGTTCAAGGTACAATTTCAGTGAGAGTGTTTGATTATTATACTTATTGAACATGATCTTTGAACAAATTTTGGTGAGCTTTCTAACATGTTCAATGGGTCAAAACAGCTAAAACGAAGATTTTGGTCACAATTAGGGGGGTGCGGTAGAGCAATTTTGGAGTGCAGTCACAGTGATGCATATCCTTTTGTTCACCCTGACAAGGATAATCATGCCAGGCTGTTTTTGTTGAAATTGAATTAACTTGAATGGAGATACAGTCCAAAATTTGTCGATTTGTTTGCATATTTTTGAAAGGGGGAACTTTGCTGGGGCGCCACCCCAAAACCATTGGACGTACTTCTTAGCTTTTGATAACTTCTTTTCCCTTACGACCTACGAGTAACCACACCAATTTTCAGCTGGATCAAACATTTCACCTAGGAGGAGTTTGTCATAGTATAAAACTAGCAAAAACGCTAGTTTTTTTAGAGGTTTATGCAAAATAAATGTCTTCCTGTCGATTTTGGAAACAGGATTTATATTAGTTAAAATTGCAGCTTGGTAATTTACATATGTGTACCAAATTTCATTCGCCTACAACAAACACTTGTGCAACAGCTACAAAACTGCTCTTGATAAAGTTTTTTTCCCTTCATGCCTTACGATTAACCTCAACAATTTTCAGCTGGATCGGACATTTCGACTAGGAGGAGTTTGTCAAAGTATGAATATACCGTTTTCCGTCCGTTTTGAAACTAGACCCTACAGATTTTTTTGTAGATCTTAAGGTCCTACACACAATTTTAAGTGTGTATGCAATACAATGCCTAAAATAGAAGCATAAAACAAAAAAAATCAGAATCAGAGTTTTGCCATGTGTGTGTGGGCACACAGAAGGAATTTTTTTTGGTATAATGGAGCCGTCAGTGCAAACAACAAAGTAAAATACAAACCACATAAGTACAGTAAAGTGCAACACAACAAGAAATTACCATAAGGCAACATTTATTGGGGGCTCGTCCGTTCCAATTAGGTCTGGGATAAAAAAAAAAAATGGAGTATTGGTGAATTGGAATTGACTTTTTTGGGGGGGGTTTTGTGTGTTTTGATTAATTGCTTCAGCTTACATACATTCTCTTCGTGTAGACAGCTCTCTCCACAGTGGACAATGCCTGTTTTTGATTTGGAGGCTTTTGTGGCATCACCTACAGTTGAGGAAATTGAGAGTTGCAAAAAGGATGATTTGATCAGTATAGCTGCTCACTATGGAATTGTGGTTAATAGGAGTCAATTGAAGCAAAACATAAAAGCTGAGATTATTAATGTTTTAATGGTTGAAGGTTTATTGATTGCTCCTATACAACCATCCGCTAATATGGAAAGTGATTTGGTGGATTTGGAGGCAGTAGCTTTAGAAGATGGGGTAGAAGAGGAATTTAAGCCTAAACCTTCCGTACCTGTATTTGATCCAGCATCTCCCTCACGAGAGGTAGGAGAGGATTTAAGATGGAAAGCACGCGTAGCTAAGATGCAGATAGATGCACAGACTAGGGCAGCGGAGTATGAAGCTGATATCAAGTTTAGGATTGAAATTCGCAGATTGGAGATTGAGGCTGAAACTCAAGTAAAACTTAGAGAACTAGAGTTAAAAGCTCAGAGTCTCTCTGTGCCGCGTTCGCAAGCATTCTCATCTAGCTCTGTTCCGGCAGAGGCAGTGCTATATGATAAAGCCTTTGATGTGAGTAAAAGTATTTCTCTCGTACCACAATTTCGTGAAACCGAGATCGACTCGTACTTTGGGGTGTTTGAGAGAGTTGCGACGGCATTAAATTGGCCAAGTGAAGTCTGGACTCTGTTACTTCAGTGTAAACTTGTGGGCAAAGCACAGGAGGTGTGTGCCACTCTGTCTTTGGAGGACAGTTTGAATTATGAGACGGTCAAAACAGCTATTTTAAGGGCATACGAGTTAGTGCCAGAAGCTTATCGACAACGTTTTCGTAAGCATAGAAAAAGCTCCTCTCAGACATTCGTTGAATTTGCACGGGAAAAAGGCCTTCTGTTTGATCGTTGGCTTAATGCAAGGTGAACGATTTTGCCGCTATTCGTGAGTTGGTTCTTTTAGAAGAATTTAAAAACTGCATACCAGAGCGTATAGTGCTGTACTTAAATGAACAAAAAGTGAATTTGATTTCTCAAGCTGCAATACTTGCAGATGAGTTTTCTTTAACCCATAAGAGTACATTTGTTGTCAGCCAGGGGTGAGAGAAACGAAAATCTGACTGTAACCATGCAGAGGCAAGATAAGACTCTACAGAAATCGCAGGAAGATCGAAAGTGTTTTTATTGCCATCCGGGAGGTCATTTAGTAGCTCAATGTCGAATATTAAAGCAGAAGCAACAGAATCCACCGCAGAAAGGGGTTGCACTAGTGAGAGCCCTTTCTGAAATCGAAGATCTGGATAAATTGGAAGCAGGTTTTCAACCATTTATTCGTGATGGATTTGTTTCGATTTCTGCCAACTCTACTGCTAAAATCAAAGTAAGGATTTTGAGAGATACTGGAGCTTCTGTGTCCTTTGCTCTTGCAAGTATTCTACCATTCGATGATAGCACTTATGCAGGGGCACACATTTACATTCGAGGTATCGAAATGGGTATTGAGAAAGTGCCGGTACACCATGTTCATCTTGACTCTGACTTGTTTCGCAGGTGCCATGAAGGTAGCGGTGCGCAAGGAGTTGCCGGTGAAAGGAGTGGAATTTTTGTTGGGCAATGATGTAGCTGGGGGTAAAGTTTTTCCTTCATTGGAGGTATGTGATATACCTGTGTTATCGGTAACGGAGGAAACAGACACCTGCAAAACTTTGTTTCCTGCTTGTGCAATAACCCATGCCCAAGCACGTAGGAGGGGTTCGGTTGATCTGGAGGACACATTCATAAATGCAACTGATGCCTGTGAAGTTATCTCGCGTAAAGAATTGAGCGAGGAATTTGCAGATACGTTAGAAGCAGTGTTAGAAATTCCTGTGTCAACACAAGATTTTATTACTGAACAGAGAAAAGACAAAAGTCTTGATGGTTGTTTCACTGCTGTCATTCCGTCTTCTGAAGCACGCAACCAGAAAGTTGCATATTTCTTAAAGGATAATTTGTTAATGCGCAGATGGATGAACGCTGAGAATGCTGAATGGGGTGCGGTTTATCAAATAGTAGTTCCATCCTGTTACAGACAGGCAAATTCTGCATTAGCGCATGACAACTGTTTTTCAGGTCATTTAGGTGTGAGAAAATCATATGAGGATCCTCAAGCATTTTTTCTGGCCAAAGCTGAAAAAAGATGTGTCCAGATATTGTCGTTCTTGTGACACCTGTCAAATAGCGGGGAAACCTAATCAGGTTATTCCACCAGCGCCGTTGTTTCCTATTCCAACGATGGGTGAACCTTTTGGGGCATATAATCATTGACTGTGTTGGTCCTCTTCCAAAACGAAAACTGGAAATCAATTTTTGTTAACCTTGATGTGTAGAGCAACTAGATTCCTGAAGCATACCGTTAAGGAAGATAACAGCTCCCGTGATTTTGAAGGCATTAGTCAAGTTTTTCTCCACATTTGGGTTGCCACAGGTCATACAATCAGATCAGGGCACCAACTTCATGTCTAAGGTATTTTTCACAGGTAATGACAACGCTCAATATTGCGCATCAAGTGTCTAGCCCGTATCACCATCACACCCCGAAAGCCAAGGAGCTCTGGAACGCTTTCATTCAGACATTGAAAGTCATGCTCCGAAAGTACTGTTATGAGTCAGGAAAGGACTGGGATGAGGGGATTCCCTTCGTGCTATTTGCGGTTAGAGAAGCCGTTCAGGAAAGTTTAGGCTTTAGCCCGGCACAGTTGGTTTTTGGTCACACCGTGAGGGGACCCTTGAAGCTCTTAAAGGAGTCGATTCTTGAAGACCGATATAAACCGGAGAGGTCAACTAATCTACTTAAGTATGTTAGCAAATTTCGAGAGCGTTTGCATAATGCTTGCTCATTAGCCCACGACTCCCTCACTACGTCGCAGAAAAAGATGAAGAGCTGGTACGATCGCAAGGCTGTTACGCGTAGTTTTAGCGAAATGGATCAGGTATTAGTGTTGTTACCTGTGGTGGGTTCAGCTCTGTCAGGCACGATTCTCTGGTCCATACAAGTGCTGAAGAGACTGTCAGAGGTAAACTACGTGATTGACACAACCGGACCGAAAGCGGAAAACACGCGTGTGTCACATTAACATGCTTAAACCGTATTGTTAATAGAGAACTTCTGTGCACTTCCGTCCACAAGTGCTGACAGAGACGCAACTCCAGAGGTGAATCCTGTGCCATGGTTAACATGCGTGAAAATCCTTCAGAAATGGTGGATGATGGGTTAGTGGGGAATTTTTTTAAATCAGGAAAGTGCTAAACTTGAGAATTCAGAAGCCCTGAGAAACCTTGATACGCACTTGTCACACCTGTCCAAAGAACAGCAAAAGGATATTGTGAAATTGATTCAAGATTTTCCATGCTTGTTTAATGACATACCTTCTCGTACCACAGTATTGCACCATGATATTGATGTGGGGAGCGTGGTCCTGTGAAACAGCATGCATATCGGGTCAATGCTGGAAAGAGGGGCTGCTCATGAGACTGAGGTGGATTATCTACTACGGAATGGTTAGCTGAGCCCAGCAGGCAGTCCTTGGAGCTCTCCTTGCATTCTCGTACCCAAAGGTGATGGAAACGGTCCGATTTTGCACGGATTACCGCAAGGTAAATGCATTAACCGTCCCTGACTGTTTTCCCCTTCCCAGAATGGAGACTGCGTTGATAATGTTGGGTCAAGCAAAATTTGTCAGTAAATTGACCTGTTAAAAGGATATTGGCAAGTGCCATTGACCCCACGTGCGTCGACAATTTCTTGCGTTGTCACTCCAGATAGTTTCTCACAGTACTCTGTGATGGCGTTCGGAATGAGAAACGCACCAGCCACATTTCAGCGCCTAATTAATTTAGTACTGTCTGGGGTTGAAGGCTGTAGTGCATACTTAGACGATTTGATTGTCTATTCGGATACATGGAAGGCTCACGTGGAGTCCTTGAGTGAAGTATTCAAGCGTCTGGCAAAGGCAATCGTTGACCCTGAATTTGACTAAATGCCAATCTTGGTCATGCCACAGTTAGGTATCTGGGAAAGGTGGTTGGCCAAGGCCTAGTTCGCCCAGTGGAAGAAAAACTTAGCTGCTATAAAGAATTTCCCAGCACCAAAATCTAGGCGGGATGGTGAGGAGATTCTTAGGTATGGCAGGCTGACTACCGAGGGTTTTGTAAAAACTTCTCCACTGTGGCACATCCACTAACGACGTTACTGAGTCCTGCTAAACGATTTGTGTGGAGTGCTGACTGCCAATATAGCATTCGACTCAATAAAGCTTTAATGTGCAGTGCTCCTGTGGTTGAAAGCACCTGATTTCACCTGTCCCTTTAAGCTAGAGGTGGATGCCAGTAATGTGGGCTCTGGGGCAGTTCTATTCTACTCCAAGAAGTGCAGAAGGGGTAGATCACCCAGTCTGTTATTTTTCTAGGAAGTTTACCAAGGCACAAGTTAACTACTCAAACTATAGAAAATGAGACCTAGCGTTGCGGTTAGCATTGCAATTCTTGAGGTGTATGTTGGGTCCAGTTCATTTCCTGTCTTAGTTTACAACCGATCATAATCCCCTAGTGTTTGTTTCACAAATGAGGAACCAAAACCAGAGGTTAATGCGATGGTCCTTAATTCTGCAGGATTACAATCTTGTCATAAAGCACCAAAAAGGAAGTGAAAACGTAATGGCTGATGCCTTGTCCAGAGTTTCTGAGTAGTATTATAAAAACTATGGGATGTGGTGGTTCCAATAGTTTTTAATTTTTATGGAGGGAGGTGTTACGATCCCTTATGTTTGATTAGAACTGTCTGATTTTCTCTAATGCTTCTTCTTCTCTTTTTAAATATGTGCGAGGGTGCGGCTACCTAACATCTATTCCATCCTACTCTGCTGCGGAGGGCGTGAACCGGCTGTCAGGTGTTTGTCATCAGCCAATCCTGGCGTACTTAACGGCAGCATATAAGACACGTCACCATCACGGGAAAGCAGCTGTGTGCTGAACCGGACGGCTCGAGAGGAGAGAGAGAGAGAAAGCGAAAGAGAAAACGAGGGAATTGTGTCAGCAGGTGTGCTTGCGTGAGTGTGAGTGTGAGTGCGTGAGCACAAGCTGAGTGGTGAAGCTGTGCCCGTCTCACTATCTTGCGGGAACTTAGAGAGCGATCGAGCGCTTCCGAAGGAAGTTAGAGTTGTTCCTGTCAAAAGTGGTTGCTGTTAAACGTATTCGGTGGCTTAGCTAGAGTTCATTCACTAGATTGTTTCTGTTAGAGCACATTAGCGAGGCGAAGGAGCGTCACCCACTGTATTTTTGTTTTACAGATAGAGTAGGGAAGTTAGGGGCGTCGCACACGCCGAAGAACTTCGGTTTTCTGTTTGTTATTTTCTAGCTAGGTAAGTGGGCGGGCTCAGTAAGACGGAGTTTTGTTTTGATTGTTTGTTTCCTTTGACGCATCCTTCTTTAATTCATTTCGTTCCCTCTGTTACGGGAACCCAGTCCAAAGAGGACTGATTTTGTGTTATTGATAAAAAAATAAACATTCTTTGTGCTAGCTTGCCTGTGCCTGTCCTCTGTTCATTTCAACTCACCAATTGGTCCACTCAATGTGCACCCTAACCTTTTAGGTGTGTAACACAATACAATGCCTAAAATAGAAGCATAAAACAAAAAAAAATCAGAATGTTTTTGCCATGTTGGGTGGGCACACAGAAGGAATGTTCAAGAAGCCTGCAAGAAACAACAAAGTAAAATACAAACCACATAAGTACAGTAAAGTGCAACACAACAAGAAATTACCATAAGGCAATGAAAGGGTTGAATGAAAAAAGTCTATAAAGTGTGGTGTGCTTAAGTGCAAAATGTAAGTGTGATGAGATGAGCGAGAGTCCAGGAGCAAGTAACGGATTGTGGGGTATATAAGGGTTAAGAGTTCCACAAAACAGATGGCTTGGGGAAAGAAGCTGTTTATGCCGTACAGATCCTGGTGTCAGTTGGCTCTGAAGTGGCGGCCAGAGGGTGGTTGGGTCTAAAATGATTTTGTTAGCCCTCTTTCTCACTCTGGTGGTCTGCAGGTCCTGTAGGAAGATTGAACTTCTTCAGCAGGAAGTACAGTCTCTGCTGGCCTTCTTCACCATGGAGTCGATGTGTTGTCCTCCACTTCAGGTTCAGAGAGATGATGGTGCCCAGAAACAACAGTCACAGTGCTGTTCATGATGGTAAGGGGAGGGTGTGCCCATAGAACGGTCGAGAGAGGAACAGACAGAAGTGCTCAGAAAGCAAGCAAAAAGCCTATTGCGTCAGTTCAGTGGGTGTGGCATCTCTCTCTCTCTACATCTTGGTCTCCCGACAATCAACACTTATAACTTATTAAATTGATGTTAATATTTAATTTTGTCTATTACAAATCCCACCCTTTTGTCTCAAGACAACTAGTTGCCAATGTCTTGATGAGATTAAAAACTGGATGGAAAACAATTTTCTTCAATTAAACAAGGACAAAACTGAAGTCATTGCATTCGGAAGCAAAAGCGAGGTTGTTAAGGTTAACACGTATCTCACTGCCAAGGGCCTAATAACTACAAATCAGGTCAGGAATCTTGGGGTGATTCTGGACTCTGATCTAAGTCTAAATAGCCACGTCAAAGCAATGACCAAATCAGCTTATTACCATCTTAGAAACATTGCAAGAATCAGATGCTTTTTTTCCAGACAATATTTAGAGAAACTGATTCCTGCTTTCATCTCCGGCAGGCTGGACTCCTGTAACGGTCTTCTCACCGCTCTTCCGAAAAAGATCATTAAACAGCTACAGAATGCAGCGGCTCGAATTCTAACCAAAACTAGATAGTCAGAACACATTTCTCCAGTTCATAAGTCTGCACTGGCTGCCGGTCTCCTTCAGAATAGATTTTAAAGTTCTGCTGCTCATATATAAGTCCAAACATAACTTAGCAACTAAATACCTAACAGACATGATCAGTGAATACACACCAAACAGAGAGCTGAAGTCCCACAGATCTAATAAATGAAATCTTCCCCGGGTAAATTCCAAACAGGGAAAATACTCCTTTAGTTACCCTGCTGCCCACAGATGGAACCAACTTCCAGAGGAGATCAAGGGCACCAACACTTTAGTCACGTTTAAATCCAGGCTAAAGACTCACCTGTTTAGTTTCGCTTTTGTCGACTGAGCACCAACGCTCGAACAACTATTTTACCTTTGCACTTCATATCTTAATCTTTGTTTTAATCTATGTTTTTAATTTCAGTTTTTAATCAATTTGATTTTATATGACTTTTTTATGCTTGATTTTAATAAATGTACTTTCTTTTTACTCTTTATTTCCAATGTAAAGCACTTTGATTTACCCTGTGTACGAAATGTGCTATACAAATAAACTTGCCTTGCCTTGCTTGCGACAAGACATAATAAAGACTCGATCATTCATTATACAGAGAATCATGGCGGGGAAAGAATGTTTTTCTTTTCCAAACTACATGATAAATTTGCAAATATGGAAGCTGTGGTAAGAACATCTTTAAAACAGCGGTTTTGTGGGAACTATCCACACACTGACGATATTGAGAGATGTCTATCACGTGACTCTCGTGGTGTAACTATGTAAACGTCTCTGAAACGGATCAGAAATACTGTATGGAGGGATTTGGGAGTGAGAGCGACCATTATCAGAAACAGAAAAGACTAGACATTAAAAGTCTGAAAGTGCCCTTAGCTCTTGTTCTTAAAAAGATACAGCCACTGCAAGCAAGAGCTACATAGATGTGTAAAAGCCTTTAATATACACTGCCTGCCTCTGCTTGGCAGAATCAGACCCAGCAAGATCTCAAACCAGTATGACTGATCTATTACACACCAATAATGCAATATTGTGTTATAATTATTAATATCAAAGGACGTAGCTTGCGCGATGTTTCTTATGAACGAAGAGAGCAGTAAAAAATGGCAGTAGCCAGCCTTTGCCAGCATGTGACTGCATCACTTCGCGGTAACCAAAAATGGGTCCAGAAAAATGGGACATGGGCATATTGAAGACATCTGATTGGCTGAATGTTTCAATTTAATAAATCTTAAACTAAGAAATGTAAAAATAATTCAACTCCTCAGTGTTCATGAAGGTCAAAACTAACGATCTGAACAAAAAAACATTACAGTGAATACAGTGAAATGCAGTGATTTAACATTGAAGTGAATGACAATCTGCTCATTTCTGACCCCACCCACCTTGTGGCATGTCTAGGTACTACAGTTCAGCACTTCCTATTGTAGGGAGAGCGGAGAGTTACCCATTGAGCTCTACCTGAGTTAAAGATCAAAATAAACTTTTGGTTGAAAGTTGATAAAGATTTGTGTTTGTCCTGTTTCATGAACTACGTGTATTATTTGTTTCCTTTCTAATGCATTCATCTTTAAAAATTATATTTATTATAACTATTGAACCTATGTCTGCTGTTCTGCTCTGGAAATGCAGGGTTTTCTAGCAAAAATAAAAAAGAACGCTATAGAGAAGTTCAGCGTAGGGGAATGCACTGTAACCCGCTGTGAGCAGAGATTAAATAAAACAAACCCAACTCTCCATTATTATGGATGGAACAGTCTCAGCAATCTATTCTTAATTTATCTTTATTGCAGTTTCAGCCCTGGAGACAATTCTGCACTTGCAGTGACATGAAAACAGCATAAAAAAACACAATTCTGCTTTCTCTAATACTAACAAATTATCTTCCTGGGCTTTCCACCACCCAGAAGTGGGAGGAAGTGGTCCATTTTAGTTAATTTGAGAGCAGCTGTGGTAAAAACAGAGACATGATGAGGTGAAACAGCATAAACGCTTCATCATTCAGTCATTCACTGAGCAGCCAGAAACACATCAAGCTGGTTTTAATAAAAGGAACCGCTTGTTCTTCTAGGGAAGCTGAATTTTACTTGAAAAAATTTCTCACTGCACAATACTTTTCTTTGAATTATGCTGGGTTATTCTATGATGTGTATCTAACATGTTAATGTTATTGCTTACAGGCACTTATACTTACCTGACCATGAACTCTTGTGACACAATTGAAGTTGTTCTGAACTCTTCCACTAGGATGACTTCACACCTTTAGTTTGATTTAGTTTTTTCAGAAAAAGGGGAAAAATAGCTGCCTTTGTACTATCAGGCAGCTTGACGCTAGGTGAGAGATTATTCTAAACAAGTCATTCTAAAGGTCTCCACACACCTATGCATAAAATCAATGCATAACGCATGCGCGGAGTGGACAAAGGATGTCCGAGAGGGAGAAAGCAGAAGGGGCTATTGGGAAGGTCCAGCAACACGTCCTGCCCTTCTGTGTCATTTACATTTCTCCTCTTTTCCGACTATCCCAAGCACACACGTCACTTGCCTATGCACAAACTCAATCTTATAGGAAACATTACTATCTATATTATTGATATTAATTATAATGATTAAATTTCCCATCACACTCTCGCTTCCCTCTACCATATTTTCTCTCTCCCTCCTTTCTCTCTCCCTGCTCTCCCTCTCCTCCCTCCTTTCTCTCTCTCTCTCTCCCTCCTCCCTCCTTTCTCTCTCTTTGTAAATTAGGGACATGCAAACGTTATTAGCTCTGCTTTCAGTTGCTCTCAGTATAATAATCAATGATCTTTCAAGAGTTTTAATATTGTTATAAGAGATGATGAATGTTGAACTCTGACTTAACTCTTACGCTGGTGTTATATTAGCAGAGCGTAGCATAAAACCGTGCAGTATTCATTGCTTAAATCTCACATATATTAATTTTTGGGTTAAAACCAGTCAATTTTGGGATAAAACTCTTCTTGAACAATAACATCTTTCTTCATTCCAGCTGCAGACATTTAAGATAAATTAATCTCCATGTCAGAAACAGAAGCATGTAGGGCAGAATGCGCGTGAGCATGTGAAACCTCAAAGTAACTGTAGGAGCAATATTGAGATATTGGTGTATTTATGTAGGTCACCGGGAGGGGCAGCAGGGAGTCAACTAACATTCAACAGGTGTTCCAATCACATTGTTTGGTGTGGCTTGGTGGGAACATCTACAGTTTTTACCACACTCACACATTCAACTCAACAACATGTAAAAGATCTCAGTATTGCAAATAAATGACAAATCAACTGCAACCTATCAGCATGGACTCTTTTTGTGCGTAAGGACAATGTTAAGTCACCAAGCCAACTAAAGAAACAGCCTGTTCCCTGCTTCTACACAAAAGGTAAAAACTAGTTTCCATTGGATTTACAACTGGATGGATTCTATGTGGAATGCTAATGGAGTGGATTCCATACAAACATCAAACGATGAAGGACTACAAGGAGTAAGGGAATCCTGGACACAACAAAGTAACAAGGAAAGCTGGTTGGGCGTGGTTTGCTTTGTTTAAAGGCCTCATGCAACTAATGTGTAGTGTTTGAAATTGATGCTGGTTGAGTTGATGCTTATTGATGAAAGGGGAAACAAATGTCTGAATTGGCAACTGGTGTTGATGACATTTTTGTTGTAAAATGTTAAAGATGTTTGTGATGCATTGGAAGAAAATGATTCTAAAAAAACCAATGACGAAAATTACTAGTAAAGGGGTTGCCCTCTGCTGGAAGATTTGCAGAAAAATAGGAAACTGAAGTTGAATCAAGCTAACAATTTGAATGAAATAATGCCAATACCACAGGTTGAGTTTGATAAGCAAACTAAATGGT
This sequence comes from Danionella dracula, assembly GCA_900490495.1. NCBI lineage: Eukaryota > Metazoa > Chordata > Actinopteri > Cypriniformes > Danionidae > Danionella > Danionella dracula. The sequence continues at coordinate 67,541 of UELW01000964.1, read as the reverse complement.
TCAATGCTAAAAAGGATGAAAATATGATTTTTTACAAAGTTATTACAGACAGTATTTCAAATGTGTCAACTAAGCAGTCCCATCATACCAAGTTCTCAAAGATTCAAGTTCAAATACATCCAGCTCAGCTTCATCTGCAAAGATTAAAGCAATGGCTAGACATGCTGCATTGTTAGAACATGCTGCTTCAATGTAAAGGAGACACACTTTGGAGTAGGAAGAAGAGGAAAAACTTCGATTCCAAAGTGAAAGACTTAAAAGACTAAAGGAACAACTCATGATGAATGCAAAAATTGCAGTTAATGTTGCCAAGTTATCAGTTTTAAAGTCTTGTGATGTCAACAGCTGTAAAGATTCACAATCTAACTCTAAGTAACTAAAGTCACTCTCAATGAAACAACAGGAATCATCTGGAAAATTTGATCATGTTTCCAAACATAATTATACCTCACAGAAAGCTCGATGCAAACAGGATGGCATAACTGGAATTCGGGACAATTCAGTCTCTCAAAAGCTCATTCAACTCATTCTCCCTCACATGCAGGTCAAGAACAACTGCTGCTCAATATCTTGTAGTAACAGGCAAATTTATCAACGAGGTGAAATGTCTTGATTTTAATCTTTGATGGCGACCCTTTACAGTATGCCTCTTTTATGCAAGCTTTTGAGCATGGAGTTTAACAAAAGACCACAAATTTATGTTATTTGGAACAGTACACCAGAAGGCAGCCAAGAGGAGTTGGTCAGAAGCTGTAGGCTTATGGCACCAAAAAAGGTTTCCATAAAGCAAAGTCTTTTGAGGCAGCATTTTGGTCACGAAATGAAGATCACTGCAGTCTACATGGAAAAGGCTTTGAACTGGCATCATTTGAACTTATCAGTGGTTTTGCGAGCATATGCTTTGTTTTTAAGAGGTTATTGCAACATGTTGCTGGATTTGCAGTATATGGATGAGATTAATGTGTCCTCAAACCTTAAGAACATCATGATGAAGCTTCCTTACAGACTCAGACAAAATTGGAGGACAGTAGCCTGTCAGTAAAGAAAAGAATGCGTTTCATTGATCTGGTTTACTTCAATGAGCAATCAAGTTAAGATTTTCACAGATCCTCTCTTTTGATACACAGTCTCAAAGGGTAAAGGTCAAGTCTGTACCTTACAATGGTAGAAGTCGAAGTTCAGCTACAGTTGCTATCGTTAATGCTCTTGAAGATGATTGTGCCAGCTCCCATTCATCAAGAAAATGTTCTTTGTCTGGTTGTTTTGTTTGCAAAGAAAACCATGACCTGGAAAAATGCCATGAGATTCGCAAAATGTCTCTCAGGGAAAAGATTGATGCATTCAAGATAAATGGAGTTTGCTTTTCCTATTTGAAAACTGGCCATCAAAGTAAACTCTGTTCAAACTGCCAAACTTGTAGAATTTACAGTCAGAAACATCTAACCTTACTGTACATCCCAACTAAAGCTCAAACCTTTGAGGAGAAACTAGTGAGTAATACTTTGGTCACTTTGCAGTCATGTACTCATATTGGGGCCGGAGAACAAGATTGTTCTTTGTCAATTGTCCAAGTAAAGTCTAAGCTTGGAGATTTCACTGTTACAAGTTATGCTTTCTTGGATCAGGGGAGTACTGCCACCTTTTGCACAGAAGGTCTGATGCATAAGCTAAGGAAAACTGGGACAAAGAAATCAATCTTACTCAAATGTCAAAAAAAATTCTAAAGCTTCAGGCAGTTGGGTTTAAGCTTGATACTTAAATCTAATTTACACTAGGCTAAAGATAAAACAAACCAAAAATCTTTGAAGTTTCTCTATGAATGTGGGTGTAGCTTAATTTATGTATGCCAATTCATGACTTGTTACCTTCAGATTACTTCTCCACTAAGCAGGCGTGGCTTAACAAATTCATGATAATTAAGTATGAATTTGCTAGTTAACTCAACTGACCCATCCCTATTCTTTGTATGACTGTCCATGCTAATTAATGCCAATTGGTCTTTTACAGCAGAAGCCTAAAGGATCCATTTCTCTCTTTGCTCTAGACGAAGGTGATTGCATTTGTCTCTCTCTCCTTCCCCGTATCTCTCCTGCTGGCTCCCTCTGTCTAGTGTCTGGTGTCTGAGACTCTCCTTGCCCTGCTCTCTAAACTCTAACACGTAACTATGGATCTGATCAGCTGGTCTCTGAATACAATTGACACCATCTTCTCAACCAGAAGCTCGAGTTCGGGGAATCCACCTGCCCTGAGGAAACGTTAGCAGCTGGCTACACGATGGACGGATGGGAGAAGCGGCAAGTCGTGTGCCTGGCTGCCCTCTCCTTGGAGGACATTGAGGATATCTACTTATTTGGAGCTCTGATCACAGGGTTTCTGCTGATGGGATTATGTGTAGTCCTGTGATGTCAGCGATTGTTAAAAGAGGTCAGATTGTAAAAAAAACGACGTCCATAGTCAGACAGTTGGTATAAACCACAAGATGGACGACCAAAATGGAGGCCAGTGATGGACATTATGGACATTAGAAGTCTGTGAAATTGACAGATCTTGACTCAAATTCAAACTTCTTTCGGCTCCCCCATTCCTCCAGGACAGCCTTGGCTAGGCTATTGCTGGAGTCAAAACAACTTCTCCCGGAGAACAAGATAACGAGAAGGTCTGAACTTCTCAAGGACGCTACCGCCTTCTGTGCTTTCACCCTAGTCTGAGCAGGCGGGGTTTGTTGAAAGTGCTCTCATAGCACCATTCCAGATGTCTCCTGCTTGTGACTGAATCTATCTCCTACTTCCCCTGTTCCTATGATGATGTTATGTCTATGTAAATGTGTTCAATTGTGTGTTGCTATGGTTTTTTTTTCTCCCTGATCTCACACTGCTCTGACTGAAGTATAGTGTGAGGAGGACATGTTTTTTTTTCCAGCCACGTTTCCTGTTGTATATTTCCTTATTCCATTTGCTACCTCACTGACCTGTCTGCCCCCGTTATGTGATGTCTATATCTTGGTCGGAGGGTCCATTTTTGCTGCATGTTACAGTGTAGTGACACATAAAAGCCTTATTCAATACATTTTAATGGCAATTATTAAAGAATTGGGCTCTTATTCGTTCATTTACAATGTCAATGTTAAGTCAATTTTGACCTTTGGTGGGCATCGGAAGGGACAGTGATGTCACCTAAAATTATAGTTTTATTTATAACTAAAAAAACAGTGGATGCAGTTGTACCTTCCATTTTCTGCTCTTCCACTACCCTTAAAAATGCACAAAATTAACCAATGATATGAAAAAAATATCATACAAAACATTAACTTTCCTGATACAGATATAAAAGTAGATGTAATAACAACAATAAATATACAATATGATGTATGCCATTAATGTAATTTAAATGAACAAATGTTTCACACTAACAAAACTTGAAAAAAAATTATTATTAAACAGAGTTGTTGAAAGCATTTCACTAGATTAGCAACCAATTAAAAAAAATCATGGAAATAACTTTGAAAAGCAATCTGAAATTTTCTGTAAATAAACTCTGTAGAACAATCACTTAAATTTCGAGATATAATCACGCAATCAAATGGACTGTCATCTTGGGAAATGTTTAACAGTGTACCAGAATAAAGTATAGCAGTACACAGTAGTTGTTTTTTTTTAAATTATAGTAAACATTACCTAAGGGCAAAATGGAAATGATGGTCTGAGGGCATCATCATGTGATATTAATTATATTAGATTATTATTATTTATATGGACCTGAGGGCAACACTGAAATAATCGTCTGTGGGTGATATTAATCATAACGTCATATTAATATCATTTTAATTATTACTATTTATGATGACCAGATAATCATACTATATTAACATTATTATACATAATAATCTGAAAATATCTTATAAATAAAAAACTTTTTATATAAAAAAAATATACGTGTTGTTATTATTATGAGGGTCCGAGCACCCCACCAATGGTGTGTGGTGAAGCCCTATTGCAATTGTGATGATGATTATTATTATTATTATAATTATTATTAGCTCGTTAAAAATGGCGTTCTGGCACTGTCAGCATGACTGTAGCATGAAAAACGGCTCTGGAGCACCCCCTGGAAAATTTGGGTGGGCTTTTCAGGTTGACCTACAGTCACAAAATTAGGTACATATATACATCACCTCAATACAAGAACAAAAGCCTCTGGAAGGTTTTTGCTAAAATGTATAGGAAGTCCACCATTTTGAGAAACCCCCTGTTTTGTGAAAAACACCACTTAGCACTTTAACGAACTCCTCCTAGGCGAAATGTCCGATCCAGCTGAAAATTGGTGGTGACTCGTAGGGTATGAGGGAAAAAGTTATTAAAAGCACAGAAGAATGTCAAGCGGTCACAAATTTCACCCTTCAAAAAAACGACAAAAAAGTACATGTTTTTGTCTATATCTCCGTGCAGTTCATCCAATGTTCACGAAAACAGCCTGTCATGATGAGCCTGGCAGGCTAAGCAAAGGAATTTTCATCACTGAGCGCTCAAAGAATGGGCTCTACAGCTCCCCCTTGAATGTTGGAAACTGTTTTGACACCCTGAACGTGTTGAAAGCCCAACACGTTTTGCTCAAAGCTCATCCCTGATAAACATGGCAATCTTACATTGTTGCTGTGATCATAGCATGAAAATTGCCTCTGCAGCTCTCCCTGTAATAAATGTGATGCTAATGCCATTTCTACCTAGAGACACGAAAATCAGTACACATGTGCATCGTCTCTATATAAGAACAAAAGCTTCTAGCAGGTTTTCACCAAAATGTACCAGATGTGTGCCATTTTGAAAAAAACATCACCTTGTCCTTTAACAAACTCTTACTATATACAAAATTTCCAATTCAGCTGAAAATTAGTGTGGTTACTTTTTAGGCACTATGTACAAAAAGTTATCAAAAGCGCAGAATTACATCAAATGGTCTTGGGGTGGTGGCCCAACAAATTTCACCTTTCAAAAATAAAAAAATGTAACATATTTTGGCCTGTGTCTCCGTTCAGGTTAATCCAATAAATAAATAAAAACAGCCTGCCATTATGAGCCTTGTCAGGCTGAACAAAAGGATATGCATCACTGTGACTGCATTCTAAAAATTGGCTCTACAGCGCTCCCTTAAATGTCTCAAATCTTCGTTTTAGCGGTTTTTAGCCATTGAATATGTTACAAAGCCCACCAAAATTAGTTTGAAGGTCATGTTCAATAAGTAAAATAATCTAACACTATCACTGAAATTGTACCTTGGACGACAGCTCTGCAGCGCCCCGCATTTTTAACACATTTTAAAGAACTCCTCCTAGGACAATTTCCAGATCGAGTGGAATTTTGGTCTAGTGACTCTTAAGGCATTAGGGAACAAAAGTTATCAAAAATGCAGATGTTTATCACACGTTCTCGCTGGGGCACCTTAACGAATTTGACCTTTTTTTAAACATATAGGGCTAAAATGGATTTCTTACTGTAGCACTCACACACTTTTTCCAAAAGCATAAAAAAATTATGGAAGGAGGAGCCTACCATTTTTGACCAGAGTACTATGCTTAAGTGATGATACACTTATAGCAACAGCTACTGCCTGTATATGTTTGTGGCAGTTTCTCCCATATATTTCATCATCAGATTGATATGCTAATGTTATGCTAATTTAACAACACAACTCTTGTTTTATATGAGTTGTTTGTGTAACAATATAGATCATCTTTGCATTGAAAGCTTTTTATTGTGTAGTACTTTGATCGAACTGATCAATTATTTAAACAATATATTAGAGGAATAATGTCTCTCGGGTGACCATAAAGAACAAAAGTAATGTTAGGCACATCCCTTAAAATTAGATTAAATGCAAGTTCACCAAGGTGTCAGCTGCATACCGATGTGTGTTGTGTTCTGCTAAACACTTTGTATACTTTTAAACCGACTTGAAATTTGTTAAGTTACTCACCTGAAAAGTGCCGCCGCTTCTGTAGAGCCATTGGTTTGACTGGCTCAGTTTGAACTTGCTTGAAGAAAGGTTAGAAAATGCATGGATCGTTCCTGAATAAACACTAGGAACAATCTACTCACTCACTTTTCCCAGAGGTGAACTCTGTCTGTGGCTGGTTTCTGGTTTCCCTCATGTGACTACTCTATTTACACTTCCTTGTTAATTATGATGGTGTCCGCTTGCGCCGCATTGTCCTTATGTATTCCATATCTCGTCTAGCCATTGAGTTAACATGTAAATCGCTCACTAATCACACAAATTTCATGTGCTAACAGCAGAGCCATCTCAGAGTATATTCCAACCAAAGTCTAAACAAGTTCCCAGATATCGCTCAATTGTTAAATACACAATAGTAAGAAAATCATCTTATTTAGCAATGGTAGTTTTGGTAGAATATTGAGTTGTCACATTTTTACTTCTTATATTTAAATGCAGCTTTTGATCCTTTTTGATTCCACCTCTGACATAAAAAATCCCAACAGAAATCAAAACAAAGCTGAAGAATAGACATAAAATCCAAAACCAATTGACACATTTCAAAATGAAGCACTTTTGGGCAGAAGCCACACATTTGTTTCTCACATCAGAAAATCAGAACCTGATTTGAGTCCGTAAGGTTTCCTCTGGAATCACATGACCGTTGTGTAGGACACAAGAGGACACTGAAGGACGCTGCGTTACAATCGTGTCTGGGGAATAGGATAAAAATACTGAGCTGACAAGACAATTAATCAGCTTTGAGGGCACTGCAGAGGAGAGTAGCCTGCGATGGTGTCTCTTTAAGAAGAGAACATGTTCCTATAGCTCAACTTTAGTTTGAGACAATCCATAAAATGAGTTATAAATTTGATTCTGGTAGTTCTGGGGCCTGTACCATGCAGCCGGATTACTGGTTAGCCAGCTAAATTTAGGATTAGTTTGCACCAATCCTGGATTTTGGGTACTATGAAACGATCTAGGATTGATCTTTGGCCCCTGGTTACTTGCGTCACACAGCTAACCTGCTCCGGAGCAGGCTATGTTCAGGATTAGAGATTGCAAGTTTACTTTTGTCAAATCAGTAGTTAAAAAAAGTGACAATACTAGCGTCTGTAACAATAACTCCACATTTTCTTGCCAATCATGCGCATATTTGTGCGCTAATTGTTCACTTAATTCGAGATGAGTATTTTGGGACAGACAAAATCCCTATATATTTACTGACACGTATTTGCATAAAAGATTATCTGCTGAAGGAATAGCTTACATTTGCGAGCCCTCACTGTACCGCAGACGGCGTGTTGTACGGCTAACCAGCTCCAGACCCTCATTTTTATCTGCTGCTATGATTGTTTTGCGTGGAGGTTAGGCCTTCCACAAAATAAAAACAATTTTATAGATCTTTTAAATTTAAGAATACATTGGTAGAGAATTTTTTTATTGTAATACAATCATAAACACGGTAACATGACATAAAACATTAAAACGTATTGGAATTATTGCAGCAAAAAATATACTATTGTTATCAAAGCACAATTTTACATTAAACAGAATGAGCTTTTTTGACATCGTTTTCAAGAAATCAGCAATTTTCTGCCAACAATCTTGTCTGGCTTTGGCAGCAGCCCCAGCATCACTACGACACAAACATATAAGTAAAATATAAAATATGCATTGTATTTTCTAATTTTTCACTTTGATTTTATTGAGAACATTATATTTATATTAACATTATAAAATTGATATTAATATTAACAAAGACATTGACATTGAGTTTTATGCTCGTAATAGCAGAGATTTAATTTACAACACTCTTTGGTAATGCATAAAATTTCATTTGTTGACAGCTTTTAGTGTGCAAGAGAGGTTTATTTCTTGCGAATGAACTTCAGACTCATTTACAAGGCAGCACGCAAGAATCTTTATTTGTTCCTTATTTTACTTTATAATGTATAACAGATCCGCTGACTATTTACAAACCAAACAACTATCATATCATTGTGTTCGAATCTGTTAGAACTACTATGAGTTCACTTTATATAGGTAGAGTCTGCTTTTACATACTATGCTGGCTACAGGATAGGATTTTACCAAAAAGTCTCTTCTGAACAACAAAAAAAGAAGAAATGTAAAAGAAAAAAACAGCAAGAGCTAGCTATGCTCACCATCAAGTAAGTTCAGAAAATGTAATTACTCTATGAGCATGCCTTCATTTTTTAAATAAACATTTTCACTGCGGGTTTGGGCCTAGACTCCAGGGCTGAAAATGTGTGGCACTCCGGCCATTATATGAAGCTCACCATAGTGAGGCGCTCCCCAGTGTTAGAGTAGTGATTGAGGCCCACTCCAGTGTAAGAGGCATGACTGAGGCCCATTCCGGTATAAGAGAAGTTAGTGAAGCGCAATGCAATGTAAAAAGCTTGATTTAGGAACCTTACACTTGTGACTTGTGGCAAGAAAAAATTCCCGCAGTTCAGCCAATTTGTATATCTGGAGGGATCACCTGAATTGCAACTGTTCATCCCTTCTTGTATTCGCATCGGGACCTCAAACCTGGTAGGTTTATGAATTAAAGCCTGTAGCCATCCCAAAAATTCTAAAATGAGAACTCGCTTCCATGGCATTCACCCAGATAACTTGACCGCTGAACTGGTGACAGGGACCCTTGGATTTAGTCTCTACCATTAAACGTCTCAGAGGTAAAGATCTAAATTCATCTTTGTCTCACCATCATCAGTTCACCCAGACCGTTCACGTTTCATGATTTTGAGGACTTGTGACACAGCAAAAAGGGGCTATCTGCAGAGACAGGTACAAAGATGAACTGTTTGCCGTCTTCCTCAACCTCATGATGCCATTAATGTGTGACTATGGTTTATCCAGTCGACCCAGTAGAACCTGCAACAGACATTGCCATAAACGTCCCTCAAGCATTTTTTAACACCATGGATTAAAACACCTTCAGGGCTAGCAAGGCAATCGAAGCAGAGGAAGCTTTGGCTATTAACAAAAAGGTTCTCACCACCAGATCAGACCAAGCCCGATCATTTGGGAGGGGATATAATCCCTAACACAACCTAACATCCACCCTTGAAGGATTGAAGGCTCTGACTTAATGCGGAGGACAAACATCCCCTTTGGCCTGTTTTTAAAAATATGTTTTCTCAGTCAGAGTAATCTTTAAAATAAACCCAATACAAAAATGTCAATTCAAATTTTTGCTCATCTGGAACCTGTCAGGGATCTTAGATGGTTTCAGATTGGCCTATATGACGAAGGTTAGGATTATATCACACTCTTTTTAGTATATGTGCTGTTTTCAATGCAGCCAAAATTATATTTAAAAAGAGAGAACCACATTTGTGTTTAGTGAGATTACATTTACATTTTAATGAAATTACATTTACACTCAAACTTTTAAAATAAATGAGGTTTAAAAAAAAATACAGTTTTAAAGTGGTTCAAATTCAAAATCTCATATTTTGAAGCCTTACTGTACACAGCATTTTTTAGAAATTGCTTGTATTGCTCACATTCAAAAATTTGTGGAAATACACCTCCACAAAAACATTTAAGAAAAACATTTAACGATTTGTTTTTTGTTACTAATGAACCACATTCTCCAGCATTGCAGAGCACTCTATTGCTAGAACAAACAGTTGCAGAACGATAAATGTGAATGCTATTCAATTAGAACCTATCTGCAGTGTGTACTAAGGTGTTTACTCTGGTATAATCAGATCCAGTCTGGATGCCTGGCAGACCTGCTTAATTGCACTGGGATTGTTGGAGTAATTAGGAGTGGAAACTGCTCTGGTTTTAAGTAAAGCCCAGCACCACTGTGATGGGGTGAGTGGAGCTTTATTGAGGCATGAATACACATAGAGATATTAGAGCTATTTAGAGAAAAATAGCTCAAAGCTCCTGGCAAATGTGCCAAGCATCTCAACAATATCAAATCTTTCTTTGCATATTTATGACATTATTTAAGGCTATAATCAACTGTTGAGTCATAATAATATGAATAGATTGTTGCATAAACTGCTGTTATAATGGTCTAGTCTGTTTCTAGTTGCTTTCCAGTGACCTGTTCTTGGAAAGGACCTCATGTTTGCATTTTGAATTGAGGTGGCACCTTAAAATGGTTGAGGATTACTTTGAGTGAAAATAAATGTTTCTAATTTATGAAATAGATGTTTACCTTTACTTGTTATTTTTTTCTCTTCTTCATTTCTCAGTGAGACTATGCTATGTTATGGTGAATAGCATCTTTATCTTCTTTACTTCTTTCATTAGCCAAGTGGATTGAAATTGTTTACATTTTAAATGGATGCTTACCCTCATCCATTGAGCCTGCTCTGAGTGGGTCCTGGAAACTTTTAAGAATTTTCATGCTTTTTGCTTAAATGTTTTGGGTGCATGCCTCCTGAAGATTTTGTGAATTTATTCTGAAAAAAAACGTTCACATATCCAGCTTCCAGTTTTTTAAAGGAAAAAACATAGTTAAACCAACTAAAACTCTTTTTAAACACAGAACATTCAGAACAGCAATTTTTTTTACTTTTACTAACTATACCGTCTGAAATGCTCTTTAAATTTCTGGGATTGCATCAAATACAATAATTTCTACAAAAATATATGTTTAATTTGTAAATGAAACATTATTTACTAGAAGCTTTAGGAATGTATTTTTCTTTGGTAAACAGCTATATATAGACTCTGCTCCAGTGATTCGAAAATTGCACCACTCCAAAATATGACTAGTTTACTCGCTGCCTGTATATGTGTGTCACTTCTCTCTTTCAAAATGAAGCCAATCCTTAGTGAACATGCTGCAATATGCAGGGTGCTAAATTTTCGCTGCTGGATCAACGTGAATTAAGTGACCTGTAGTGGAAAGGAAATCAGATTTGACTGTTTGTTGAGTAAAATACTGGCACTTTCATTTCATTGAAGCAAATACAGATGTTTTTACACATTTACAAACTTGGAAACACACTTACAAAATAGAAACTGTCTAACTGGTCATTTTCAGCGATTGTGTGATTAGCAGGTCCCTGAAATGCACCTAATGAAAGCATCTGGGAAGTTTATGCAGGTTATGTATTTCATTCGTCTTCATGTGCTTTCTTCCGCCTGAAATGAACACTGATGATTGAATGGAGCTGATTGTGGTTGATTTCTCAGAACCAGGAGTAAAAGTGACAGATGAGATTGTGAGGCACTTCTGGGCCTCTTATCGGAGCCTAAAATTTGTCAGCGGTAAATATTTCATGCTCCTCTAGCATGTTCAGGGCTTTTCTGGAGTTTTCTCCCTCTCTTTCTCTTTAAGTGGTTCAGCTGAAACACTCAACAATGAATAAAACCCACTTAAAAGACAAATAATGTGGAGTGTGCAGAGAAGATTCAGGACCAGTGCAAATTGAGATGCAAAAAACAATGAAAGTAATACATGTTACACTTACATTTATGCATTTACCAGACGCTTTTGTCCAAAGCGACTTACATTAGGGGAGAGACAATATGCAATTTGTTACACCGTCAAAGTCTATCTCAGCTTCTCATAATAGAAATTGTTTTAACTGATCAATAAACCAAAGCAGTAGGGGAAGAAGATAAAGACAGAGGAGGGAAAAAAGAAGGTAGTTTTTTTTTTATAATAGGTGTTCTCTGAAGAGAAGAGTTTTCAGTTGCTTTTTGAAAGCTGTTAGTGTTGCTGCTTTCCTGACTGGATCAGGGAGTTTGTTCCACCATCCAGGGACAGTGAAAGAGAAGGTTCTGCTGAGAGATCTTCTGCATTTGTGGGATGGAACCTCAAGTCGCTGTTCCTTCTCTGATCGCAGGCTTCTGGAGGGCATGTAGGAGCGTATGAGCTCATGGAGGTAGACAGTGGCTGATCTGGAGATAGTTTTGTATGCCAGCGTTAGCGATTTGAACTTAACCCGAGCTGCAATGGGGAGCCAATGAAGAGTGATGAAGAGGGGAGTAACATGAGCTCGTTTCGGTTCCTTGAAGATAAGACGAGCTGCAGAGTTCTGGATCATCTGCAGAGGTTTGAGCGTATTTGCTGGCGTATTTGAGCGTAAACACTTTCTGATTATAAACTTGAAAATGTTTTTGTAGAGGATCTTGGTTTGGGGAATGCAAGGCAAGGCAAGGCAAGTTTATTTGTATAGCACATTTCGTACACAAGTGCTTTACATTGGAAATAAAGAGTAAAAAGAAAGTGCATACATTAAAATCAAGCATAAAAAAGTAAAAAAAATGCAGCTAAAATTTCCTTTAGGAACCAACAACACTTGACATATTGACACCGGGGAAGGGATGTCGTGAAGAGAGCAGTATCTGGCTGATTAGAATTTATTTTTAAGGGAACATGCAGTAGAGTCTGACTGCACACAAGCAAATTCACAATTTCAGATGCCTTGTTTCATTGACAAAGTTGTTCCATAGTTTTGAGTTTTAATAGACATAAATGAGACTATAACTAAACAGAATGAAGGTATTCTTGTGTAATTCTTCAGGTAGAGTCTGGTGTGTTTGGCAGCCTTATTTGGTTAAGGAAGCTGTTTTAATAACACGTCAAACAACCGTTTCTGTATAACTTCCCATAGTGCCATGTTTCAGCATGTAGAAACATTGCTACAAAACTTGATCAACATTCCATGTTTAGCTGTTCTTGATAATCACTCAATCTCAGAAAACACGATAGCTATTTTTCTCGATCATATGACTTAATTTAGATTTCCAGTGAAACAAAAATAAACTTGCTTCTCCCGGAATTCAATACTTTCAACAAGAACGATCACAAATACGAAATTCTTCAAGTGCTGCCATAAACTTAACCCATCAGACATGTAGTCAACTTGCCGTGTGACGTCTGAGACTACTCCACTTGGGAACTCAATGTTTATTTAGATTACTTTAATACACAATATAGTGGATTGGACCAGTGTTGTTAACTTAGCCCCTTTGTCGCTAGATTTAGCAACTTTTCAGACTGCCTATCGACTTTTATTTTACCCTAGCGACAAATATAGCGACTTTTCCTTCTGTTTCTGGGGACTTTTAGCAGCATCTTTTGTTCTGCTGATGGGCTCTTCAGACGGAGGAACGATGTTCCCCGATCTGCTCCCACGCAAGGTTCTTCTTCTTCGTCTGCTGTTAGTTCTTAATTGTGCATTACCACCACCAACTGGAAAGTAGTATTAACTATATGTGGAGGGAGATTTAACCTTTCCTGTTCTTTACAACTATATGTTATTACTATTATTATTAATTTATATTCTAAAAATGTTCTTTTTAGGAAAAAAAAACTTTTTAGGAAATAAAAGGATTGCCTTTTATTTAAAAGGATTTTGATTATTATTATAGGCTCTGTTATTATTTCCCTAATCTCTTTCATCTTTTCTTTTCTTTCCATTTTATGTTTTACATTTAAGTATTAAACGTTCTATTGTTTCCTCAACTCCACAATTATCACAATTCCCAGTTTTGCCGGCGCAACGTTTCGAGATTCTGGGTCTTTATTACAAAAGCATGAGCACTATAAAATGTTTTATTTACATATTTGCACAAATAATAGTAGCCTATGCCTGTGTGAGGTTTTCCTTCCTCACACAACATCCATCATCATCACATATAATACAAAGTAAGCCAACCTTTTGACACTATAAAATACTTTTTTAAATATACATTTTTTGACAGAAACAGTGAAATCAAAATTGATCTAAAGACATGATTTAAAACCACAGAGCTTCGCTTTCATTTTATTTACTTTGTTACGTTCTCAATGTTTTTATTTTTGTTTAATTTTATTTAGCATTATATGTTTGTTTCATAACGCCATATGTGTTAATTAAATGACATGAAACACGTGTACCAGCAATACGTTTTTGTTGGCATTGATAAAAACAGGACATCTCTATTCAAATACCTCTTTTAACATACAAAACATTAAATTAACTTGCTACACCTTTACTACCTGATATCTAAGTTAAATATGCACGTACAGAAAAGTTAAGGTCCTCTGCAGTCACCAAACTTGAAATATCTCATCTCGCTGACTAAGATTGTAACATCACAAAATCAGGTGAACTTAAAAACGTTCTTATTGAGGCAGCAATACATTGACTCTACAGTGACCTTGGGTGCACAGAAAGGTTCCTTAAACAAAATTGTTATTATTGTGACATCCGTGCAAAAATCTACACATTCATTCACTCACTTTCACACAAGCACGCTTGCATTATCATAAGCATACCGGAGCGTGGAGGTTTATGCTGCAGGCCCATGGGCTCCCTCGCAGGGTGTCAAGCGCTGACGGAGAACTCTGTAATTGGACTGACCCTGAACTCACACACAAGATGGATTGTCAGAGTCCCAAACTCCCGCTGCTCATTTGCTGATGTGCATGAGCGTGTCCAAGAGAGAGTTGCACTTGAGACGCCAGTAAATTGATGAAGCTTCAGAGAACATGTGTGTAGGCCCTGAATGAAGGCAAGGGTGCAAAGTGATTGGTGATGTGCATGCTCTGCATCAATAGAGTGTGTTTCTGGGCTCTTTGGGAATCAGTCTGTACCTGTTACAGAAACTCACTTCAGCAATTTAATGTGAGGGAATGAAATCTAATGAAAGTTGATGGCTTATATCACCTGATGCTCCATTTCTCTGAATCAAAAGCTTTCAAACCAAGGTTTTGGTAGAAAAGTCATGGCAGAAACATCTTGATTTTGATATGTTTAATACATTTTCAAAGGAGCCATGTCAATAGTACTCTAGTGTCTACATTAAATGATGAACGATGTATCCTAGACCCAGTGCCCAGACTAACCAGCTGCCTTTGCCTCTCCCTCATGGATCCAATGCAGACATTAACTTTTCTGCTGATTGTCAGAAGCTGGCTGCCCAAGGGACTTGATCCCAAAGACTCCTGGGTATAAAATTTACATCTCTAAATCATAAACTAGAAATATGCAAATGATATTTCTCAGATGTTGTGTGCATGCGTGTGTGTGTGTGTGTGCACATGTGGGTGAGTATTTATACATAAAAAGAAAACAGGAGTGTTCATTTTGCTATTCTCTTAGAAGTCTGATTACTTTCAAAGGCCTTTGGTTAAAACCTGAAAGAGCAAAACAGATGGAAACCAAGGAAGCAATAAAAGAAAATCTATCAGCTCCAACCATAACATGAACTTAGATTTCACGCCTGAGGCCGAGTCGTCTCCTTAAATCATGAAATCATTTTATCTCTCCTAAAGTGCTGAGAGGGAGGAAGCTTGTGCAGAAAGGAAAAGTTTCCAGCATTTTGAGCTTTCCGCAGGGAGGATCTCACTCTCATCTCTCTCAGGAATCTCAGGATTAAATCCGTATTCAGCTCCACAAACAAACCTGAAAGATTCCTAATCATTGCCTCCACACTTTCTCCTTCTCTCTGATGGCTCCATTAAGCTCTTTGTTTAGTTAATCGCTCTGCTAATTATCTCCCGGTGTCAGGCGTGAGCTCTGATAGGCCCCAGAACTTGTCATGCTAGCGGAGAACCGGCTCACAGGGAGAGAGCCATGGCGGGATGGATGTTTTTGTAGATATGCATCTTCTCTGCAGCAATTCCCAAACACATTGTGCTTTGTACTTATTCACGCAGCACGCTGTGACCCAAATAGCAAACTCAATAATCTTCCGAAACACGCTCAGCAAGTGCTCGAATAAGAAGAGGAGGAAACTTCTCTCTCTGCAAATACAGCTGTGGTTGCTCCACAGAAGCCGCAGGCAAAAAATCTACAAGAAGCTGAAGCAGAAGATAATTCCATTCTAACACAAATATGGTTGTGTGAGCATTGCATTGTAAAACTGGTCATACTACACCATTCTTCCCAAGTAAATAATGTTTTTAAAAAACAAACCTAACAGATTTACAAAAAGATGAGCATCTTGAGGTTTCATTTATATTCCTGTTCTAAACATCTTGCACAGTCTCCTATTCTAGTCAAACTAATACAACTCAAATCTGTGAAATTTGGAAATGTATTACTGTTTCCATGGTTACTGGGGAGAAGAATTGATCCCATTTCTAATATTTCTGATCTGATCTTATCAATAAAGAAAACTGTTGCATTTGTTTACAGAATAGAGTTCCATGGTAGTCTGATCTGGGGAGATTGTTAGTCTCTACAGTTGCAAGGAGGGTTCGGACATTTTTTAGATAGTTATTGATGATGTTTGAGAAGATTTTTTGCATAGCAGCATTCAATTCTGTGTTAAACGCACGAAGATTCTCTTTGAAGATACTGGAATGTACAACAAGTTCTGTTTTTCTCCATACTGGCTGGGCTTTTCTGCACATTCTTTTCATACTTTGTACGTTTGTTGAAGGTTTCTCCAAGATGCTTTCTGATTAACTGATTTCTTCTTGACTTTTACAGGGGTAATGTCATCAATGACAGTCTTAATCTTTGAGTTAAACAAATCAAGAAGACCATCAGCAGATCCCGCAGAGATGTTTGAGACGTGGCTGTCAAATACAGCTCACCGGTGTTCTCATTTATTAGTCTCTTTCTGACAGAGCAGTATGTAACTTCTTTAAAAAGAGAGATCAGTATGTTTAAGAATATGTCGAAATAATCAGATAGCGCAACATCTTTACCATTACTGCATTTAGTACAGAGTTTTGCAACGAGTTAACATCACATGAAGCCTGTCCAGAAACGTCTACAGAGATAGTGCATCATCAGAGACGCCAGATTGATTTTGTGTTGCGAATATCAGCCAGTAGACACATAAGAAAGGTAGAACAATTTTCCACTCCCCTTTTGTTGTGTAGCTGTTTTAGTACAGTCATAAATTTATCTAGTAGTCCGTGACACTGTTTGAAAGCATTGCATAATATGTTGTAGCTTATTTACAGTTAAAGCTATATCCTATATATACGTATAACATTTAACTTGTTTTATTCATTCTTAGATTTCAGCAAACCCCATAACATGAAAAAAAATCATTCATCAATGTGACCTTGGATTTGTGGCAATACATGATCATGTGCTTTTTAAAAGAAAAAAAGTTTTTAAATGTTGTAAAGTTTTTTTCTTTTTTGAGAAGTTGAGTGATCTTGATGCCTCTAAAGGTGTTGAGTGAGGTTCATAAGTAGTGTTCAGATTTTTTTTTCCAGTATTTCTTTCGGTGAAGCTAAGATCCGTAAGTCTCTCCTTAATACTTTTAACTCCTTGAGATGAGTTGATAAAATTTTCATAGTACGTTCAGCCAAATTGTAAATGTTTTTCTTATTGATTTAAAGGCAGTGTGAATCTCACAATTATGGTTTATATCCCTATAACATTATTATTTTTTTGTAGACTCAATAGAAAGAAGCTAATTATGACAGGAAAACAGGGATTGATTTTAGATTTGTGTTTTTGGCCAAACTTTGATAAAAAAAAATTGTCATGCTGGTGTGAAAGCATCTCAAAACATTAGCCGAAACCACTTTTAAAAAGAACAAGTAAACTAGTGTTCTTCAGCTCACACAGCTCTAATGATTCCCAAACGAGTGTCCTTAGAACATATATAAATAAATAAGAAGCATATAATGAAGAAGAGAGTTGGAGACGAAAGTTAAAAGCATCTGCTGGGCCCAGGGAGGAGCTGCAGGTTCTGCTCAGCTTCCTGAGGCAGACACTAACACACACACAGCACACTCTAATTGCACTAATGAGTAACGTAGAGATGCTAATTAAAGCAGCATGTTAGATAGTGGTCTCCAGCATGGGCACACACTGGCAGACTCTGACAGCACATGCTTGCAGACACTAACAGACATAATCTCAGAAAAACAAAGTCAATATTTCCTCTAGGTTCTGGTGCTTAGCATATGGCACGTCTGTGATCATCAGACACAAAAAGTAACAAGGTAATGCTATAGATTGTTGCTGTACGTGTTCGCATTCCTTGTTGAACTTAGTAAATAAAAAAAAACGATTAAATTGGTCACAAACTTGGTTTTCTTTGTACTATTTGATGGATGTCCCGACATACATGTGTAGCTGTTTGGGGATGCCAGCAGATACAAGGGATGAATGTACAAACATGTATGTTGAGAACAGATAAATTAACTTTGCTTCAGTTTCTGAATAAAGGCTGCCATTCTACAACAAAGACTGTATATAACGTGGTAGCAGCATACTCGTATGAATGGGAGAGGAGTAAAATATTGCCGTCGCCAGCCTTCGCCAGCATGGAACTGCATCACTACCTGGTAACCATAAATGGATCCAGAGAGGCTAGACATGGGCATAGCAAAGACATCTCATTGGCTGAATTTTTACATTTAATAAATCTTAAACTTTAAGTAATTTAAAAGTAATTCACCCCCTCAGATTGTTCGTGAAGGTCAAAACTAACAATCTGAACAAAACAACATAACAGCACCAGGGAGAACAGCTGAAGAGTACATGCCAAGCATGGAACTAAGCATGAATTTTTATACTCTGAGTGATTATCTTAAAAATATATTGTTTAAGGTAGCTATTGTCAGGTCAGAAACAATTGTGATGAAGGCAAGTAGAGGACGCCCCTTAAACACTTGTATATTACTCATGATTGTGTCTTTTTGTTGTAGGTGCAGGAACCTGATCAGAGAACCAAAGGAACTAGGAAGACTTCTCGGTGATATACACAGGCAGTTAAACAGTTACTCCAAATTCAAAACTTCATTAATTGCTGGTAACACTGTACGATACACGTCCTTAGTTACTGTATAGCTAATAGTAGCTACTACATAGTTAATGGATAGTTACTTGTTAATTATGCGATAGTTCCATGTTAGTTGTGAAGTGGCTAAGGAAGAGTATAATAAAATGTTACTTAATCACTTACCCCATGTTTAGTTTCCTATCCATTATGGAATTGTTCCTCCCTATTGACCCTCTTGCAACATGGATTTCAACTCTAAAAAAAATTTAATAAAACACCATAAAATGTCTCCATCTACCATTGTGGGTTAGATAGGGTCGCCATTATATGGAATCCTTGAGAAGACATTGCAGGTTCTATGATGCAAATACTGCAGTTTAGAGTGCAGAATTCATCATAGACATAAAGAAGTTAACTTTTTAAATACTTTTACAGAGTTGGTGTGGGATCCAGGGCTATATTTGGGAAATGTTGATTCCTACATATTATAATAATTCTGGAAGGGAGTTTTAGTAGCGATCAAAAGAGAAATCACCTGTAATGATTTATGTTGGTTTAGATACTATACTTAGTATAGCCCAAGTAGTTACATGTCAAACATTTTATAACAAAATATTGACTTTAGTATAAGCTAGGTAACGAGATCTAATCAGCAAGATATGCAAGGTGAGACAACATCTGTATTTGTGAGATAAACACAAACATTTACTAACAGACATAAAACACTTAACTAACGAAAACACACTCATGCACACATTCACACTAGAGCAAAGGAAAAGCATGGTTTGAATTGATGACCATAACATCTCAATGTCTAACTAGACTTTAGCTTGTCTGTAAGAGTAAAACTAATCGAAACTTATGTCAGATCTGAACTGTGCGGTGTCAGAAGTAAATTGAGAGTGTCTGTTTGTGGCGTTCCTTGTGCCAGATAAAGTCTGATGAAGAGATTCGAAGGTTTCAAAGAGTAGGCCACACATTCGGCCTTGTTGGCATCAGAGCAGAAGTTTGTGCTCAGATTAGGATCATAATCTTTGATGTGTCCTAAGATGCGCGTAGGTTCATCTTCAAGCTTTGCATTTAGAGTTCATGGTGGCCTATTACAGCTGCATAAATTACAGAGTTCTTTCAAAGAGTAATTCATGCTCTTCGCGCACATGGAGAGAATAGAGAAAAAGTAGACCACGAGGTCTTGAGGGGCAGCACAACCAGCTTCTGAGAGATGTGAGAGTGAGAAACAGTGAACAGTGCGAGTTAGAGAGAACAGAACATTATTATACAGTGTTATATGTAGACACAGGAAGCATGTAACAGAGCACCTTTGATCTTTCAGATGATTCTGGGGAGAGAATAAGAGAATCTCCCTGAGTTATTTAAGGAAGGCTAAAAGATCCATCATATCAAACCATAAAATACCATGTATACATTCAAATCAGGCTTGACCCAGAAAATAAAGACCAAACATGACTGACTTAATATAAAACATAGATGAACAACCTTAGTTTTCTTTCATCCATTCAAGTATCAATTTACTTCTGTAATAATCATGTTACATGGAAGTATTTCAATGGTGCACAATTGACTAAACTCATGACAGAAGAACTAAAGAAGCCGGAGGACTCTGGGAAAGAACGAATCTTTTAGGTTTCTGGCTCATATTGTGTTGGTAAATATTAGGGAGCGTCATGTGACAGAAGGCCCCGGGGCCGGACTGCACTCGTTACCATCAGAAAGAAGAAATGAGTGTAACGAATGAGACTTTAACCTAAAGACAGATCAGAGCTGAGCTGAATCAGACTAAAAGATTCAGGTAGACTTAAGTAAAATATTTTTTGTCTTCTAGCATTATAGTTTTGTCTTATTTGTATTGTGTTTTGCATTTGTGTATATAATAAATGTGTTAGGGAAGAAACACTTAACATTTTATTGGTATTTTACTAAAATGAATGAAATGAACGAAATGACTCGAAAAAAGATTCATTCATTTTGCTGAATGGGACTTAAAGATCCGAGTCGGTGAAATGATTTGAACTTCCCATCACTAGTCTGAATATGGTTTTACAGTATCCTTAAATCGAAAGATACACTTTTTTGACTCAAAATTTAGTTTGTTGTGTAATCACAAAGCCAACACAAAGTTTTTTTTCCTTTTTTTAAATTTTTTTTTTACAAATGCAGAGTGTGTGATGTTGGAAGGGGAGGGGGTCTGTATGCCTATCAGCCTTAGCATAATTGAACAGCTTCTGCATTTGCTTTAATTATAAACGCTAGCTGTAGTGTCTCATCTGGGCTTGCAACATGTGGAGTGTTTCATCCATTCTGCTCAGCTTGTCACGCTTTTCTCTGTCCCGTGTGCAACCAAAATGTTCTTCATAAAGCTGTTTGTGTGTCTATGAAAAAAAATATTCCTGTTACCAATTAACTTTTTCCTCTGTATGCTGGGGGATCTCATTTAGCAGGTCTTTGTGTAATTAGTTCGAAAGTAGCAGTGATATAAATATCAAACATTTATGATTTAAAAATATATGGTATATAACATTGACATGGCTGGTCTGGCTTTAGAAAAAACATTAACCTGTCCTATTCCCTTCTTAAGTTATTGAGTTAAATATGAATTTAACCCTGCCTTTTAGTTAAAACAGTTCATGCTTTTTAGTTGAAGCTTTTGCCCTCCAGAAGGTTCATGAGTGGGTTTCTGTGTTTTTTCACTTACAGAAAGGTATTTATGAGCTCTGACTTGCAAATTGCCTTTTGTAAAGGCTCCTCATCAGCCCATTCGCCATCAGGCGCATAACTAGTTCTGTGCTATATTTTTCATTGATCTCAAAAAACACTTGACACTTGGGTTTTTTAAAGAACCCACTTTGTAGACTTCTGCTCTTTGCTTGTTTATTAAAGGCACTGTCAGGATTCTCATAAGAGAAGTGTGGTAACAGAACCCAAACACACAACAGCCAGAGGTTCAGTCAGTCTCTTTATTATAAAAACAGAAAATAACAACATCAAATTGCCCACGAGGAGAAAACCTCCAATAACTAAAGAAAGCAGAAAGTACATGTTTAAAGGCTAAAACAGAACTAAGACTACAAAAGGTTTACCAAAGACAACCGGACGAAAGATGAAAAAATTTGCAATTCTACAACACTGAACATGGGGAAAAAGGCGTCTTATAAAGAAAGACAATTAACCTAAATGAGAACTAACACAGGTGACTTAACTCAACTGAACGGGAACAATTAGACACCGGTGGAAATCAATCCAGACAGTGAACAAGACAGGAGTGCATCTACAAACTGGAAAGAAATAAGCAAAAGCTAAACTCTATAAAGAAAGATAAAAAGAAGACTTGACAAGAATAAACTGGGGTAAACTAAAACTCAATCCTGACAGGCAGATTTGTGAATTAAACTGGGAGGACACTGTCGTACAAGTGGGTTTTTTTTCAGCACCTCTTCTTCCAGACTCTGTAACTTGATCAATGTCAGTGTTCATATTTTTCTTGTTTTATTTGTGTTCATAATAGAAATGCCCCTATATGTATACAATGCTTTGCAGGAAGTGGTCAGTACCACAACAACCCATCACAGAGCCCATGGTTTGTGAGACTTTGTCTGTCGACAAAAGCGCAACTAAACAGGTGAGTCTTTAGCCTAGATTTAATTGTGACTAAAGTGTTGGCACAGTGTAGATCTAATTTATTTGACCCAATGGATCTCAGTTCCCTGTTTGGTGTGTATTCACTAATCATGTCTGTTAAGTATTTAGGTGCTAAGTTATGTGTCGACTTATATGTGAGCAGCAGAACTTTAAAATCTATTCTGAAAGGGATCTTAGCTCTTAATCTTAAATTTAATCCCAGAAGTAGCTTTTTTTCCCACATCTTTTAGTATTCAAAAGTGTGTTTTTTTGCACTGGAGAGCAGGTATGTTAGAACTGGAATGAGCTATAGCTAAACATTTCCCATGAAATTAGGAGCTTATTTATTTATCCCATATCTCTTTGAAAGTTCCTCATAAACTAGGTTCAGCTCCTATTTATAGCTTTCCCAATGCAGTCAGACAAGTACTGTTCTCGTTGTGCCCACCAGACTCAGTCATAATCATTGTATTGCCACTGTGTTCATATGTTTGACAGCACTTTATCATATCCCTCGTGAACTAGAGGATGTTCATCTTAGATTTTGAAGCTACTGGTTTGCTATCTGAAACAGGGTTGGAACGAAACCAGCAGGGGATGTGGCCCTCCATAAATAAAGTCTGAGAAATCCAATTTAGAGCTTTTTTTACAGACAAGGAGTGAAAGTGACTCTGAAATACTAGTGCTAGTTAATGTAATGTTTAGGGTTTTATTTAAAAAAAA
Organism: Danionella dracula; assembly: GCA_900490495.1. Taxonomy (NCBI): domain Eukaryota; kingdom Metazoa; phylum Chordata; class Actinopteri; order Cypriniformes; family Danionidae; genus Danionella; species Danionella dracula. The sequence continues at coordinate 44,504 of UELW01000964.1, read as the reverse complement.
TTAACTTTATTTTATTTATTTAGTTATGTATCTCTTGTGATTATTTAAGAATTACAGAAATCAAGCAACCGTAAATGAGCTGAATGTTTTTCTGTGCTAATACAAGAGAAAGAGCTCTGTGGCAAACAGTAAAAGACCTTTAATTATTATGCTAATAATAATAACAACAATAAAGCATTTTATTAGTTTGGAATCTTTCAAGACACCCAAGGTTGCCTTACATTAAGCAGAATGCCTAATACCGCAGGTTAGATTTAGAACCACGGCAGAGGAGGAGGAAGATCTCAAGATATGAGTTGGATGGGGAACAGTAAGCAGATCAGTAATATAGGAAGGTGCAGGTTATTAAGAGCCTCAAATGTTGATTAAGTAAACAAAAGCAAAACATGATGCACAAAATGGCAAATACATAACAGAAAAAAGACATGGCAAAGCAAGATCACTTGATTAGTTAACCAGAAGTACAAAAGCATGTGAGACCTTTATCTTGCTAACGTAATACAATTTTTTTTTCATGCGCAGCTGTAACTCTGTGATTTTACAATGAGTATAGTTGCATGCAGAACAATTGATTACTTGCACCATGCGCCAAGGATTAATTTTCTCAATCCATTACATCATCTCTAAGGAGAATGAAATCAAGGAGGGTCATCGCTTATATGAATTATTGTGTCATCGTGTTTCTAAAATGTTTTTGTCAGCATATAACTTTAGATGTGTTTTTGTAAATAGTAATTTTTTTTCTGCATTGATCCAATGCATATCTAGAGACTCATTCACCTTCAGGTCTGACTGAGCAAGAGAAATCAGTTTCAGACAATTAAGAGGTTCAACCAGCGTTTAATTACCCTGACGAGGACAGTCATGGCTAATTAAAACATTAAGGAAAATCTTTAAAATCAAAAGATTTTTACAATCAAACACTTGTTTGTTCTGCAGTCATGATAGTAGGCATCTCATAACTTGGTTCCAGAAATTCTAAACAATACAAAATTGTGTAAAAAAAATAACCATTAAAGAATCACACATTAAAGATAACCATTCCTATCCTAACATTTTCGATCAAACAGTTCTATCTGTAAGATAAAATAATTAAGCAATATACATTATTCTACTAGTCATATAAATGTTTCTTAGTAATCTCTATCAATTATCTTTCTTCCCATCATTAAAGAAAACATACAAAGATAAGATAATTAGCAAATTACTAATACACATTCATTACCAACAACAATAACTAAACATTTCCTGAATCACCCTTTCTTTTCTCAGACCAGCACCAGAAAGTCAGACGTTCGACAGTGAGCTAAATTTCTTAACCAGTAAATACTAAAAGAAAATCTCTCAATTTTGTCGATAGTCCAACTTTCAAATACGTTCCTGAGGCTATATGTAGGCCAAACATCTCTTTGCTTCTTTTGATTTTACCCAGAAGTTAAAGACCGAACATACCTTTAACTGTCCCTAGTCTATTTGCTGTATGTTACTTACTCATGGATTCTTGTTTTCTCCTCCAATCTGTAAAATATCAGACACAAAGAAAACAACCACAACAAGTAACAACATACAACAATATTCAATCTCACATTCAAGATTAAACATTTTAAGTACAGTCTCCTTTCTCCCATGTCCATGTTACCTGAAAATCACAAACAAATCAGATATTGATTCAATACACACTGCTCCCGGCATCTGTAATAAAAAAGAAACTTAATCTATCAATGAAATGTTTATCAGTGTCATTTTGTCAGTAAAACAAAAACAAATTTTCCACAAAAATGCTTTCGCTCTTCCAAAAAAACGTCTGTGGAAGTAACGTACATAGGTTAGGTTAGACACACTTCATTCATCACAGGCAATCATTTCCCCAGGAAATTGCAAAGTATTAAACTTCCCTTTAAGTGTTTTAATTTCATCTTCTTTTAAATATTGCTTTTCGTTCTCTTTTGTTCCCTTATTATAATGAATTAGTCACTGCAAGCTCCACATCAGTTTTATTTTCTCCATTACCATTTCTACAAGTCTTTCCAGTTTCAGTCTGTCATCTATCAACATTAGTTCTTCATCGTTTATTATTCAGTCGTTAGTCAGGTACCCATTCAACATCTCTAAATGAATAAACACACTGAATAATGAATAAACACGCGCAAAAAAATTTATTCTAAGCAAAGCTAAAAATGCTTAAAATTTGATTGAAAATCTTGATTTTCTTATTTTAGGAAGAATTTTGTAATTGAAACCTTTTGGGAATAGTTTACTTAACTTATTTTGAGAAAATAACATTTATATTTTCTTGAGGAGAAAAACATTCTTATTCTGGTCATTTATTTTCTTGAATTAAGAAACTATGTGAAACAAGTTGCCGATTTTGCCACTGATCTTAAAACAAGAATTTTTGACTCAACATATTCTTATATCAAGAATGTTATTGATATCTTATTTTAAGAAATCTATATTAAATACTGGTAAAAAACATGCATCTTGGAACAAGAAATAAATCTTAAATCTAGTTCTAGTCTTCATAGAATATCTGACAATGGGGTAAGAACATTTGAATTCTTGAAATAAGACTCAAATGTTTATGAAAAGAAAAGAAGAAAAATTATCTACACCATTACTAAATCATCCATACCCCATCCAGTGTTGTACTACCTTTAATGGAAGAGATCTGTACTTCAAAAAAAGCATTCTTGAAAAAAAAAACTCAAATATAGATAAACTCTTGCTAGATCAAGCAAAAGAATTTGCTAATGGGGCAAGTAAATTTGACTTGGCAAGAATTCTTAAAATTAGCAAAACATTCTAGCTGATAAAAAATGCTGACAAAAATAACTGACAAAACAAGTCTTTCCAAGCTGTAAAAATGCATTGAAACTAGACAATTTGTATCTAGTCTCTAGTGGTCTTAAAACTCGACAATCTTTTAGTTTATATATATATATATATATATATATATATATATATATATATATATATATATATATATATATATATATATATATATATAGCACATGTAATACTTTAGATGTAAACAACACACTAATCTTGCTCGTTTGTGGGGGAAAAAATGTGACAGTAAAATATAATATGCCTCTTCCTGGGAAGCTTGAAATTACCCCAACCAAAAAACATGTTTCCAATCATAAATCAGTGGATGACACTACATGACTATTATACAAACTGCTGAGAAATTGGATTAGAAATCAACAGGTAACATAACCTGTGAGCGCATGTGCTATAAATTGATAAAGCTCCTGAAATCATCTTGCATTAGCTCAGAAAGCTCACTGATTAACACATTACTGACAAGGTATGGATTTCATTATCCATAACCTGTAAATAATAAGAGTGACTCATATTGATGCAGCTAGCACTGTTACCACTGATTATATTAATGCTAATGAATTCGTCCAAATTATTCCGCTCTAGTTTGACTTTCACAGTGACAACTTTTCGAAAGCCACTGTTGGCATGAAGGAAGGAGGAAGAGCTTGTAAACAAGCCAGAGGGGTTTAATATTCATACACCGTCTGTGTGAATCATCTATCTTAATCTTTGCTTTATCCAATCTCTAAAGTCTCTTACTGGCTCATTCACTCTCACTGACTCACCCCATACACTTTTTCAGGGTTTAGCACAAATTGTGATACTAGAAACCCCATCAAGGGAAGAAAATGGAATACAAGTTCTTTTTAAACAAGAATTTTACTTCCAAGACTGTAAATACGCAAGTTTTTGCTTTTATTTTATGACAAAGTTGAGGTGAAATTAACTTTGAAATTTGCTGTCAAATCCTGTGCCTTTGTTCAAGCATAGGGTGCATTTGGGGTAAATCATTGGGGTGTGTTGTCAATGTCTGTTCCCAATGCCGTCATTACATGACAGTTATGGTCTGGTGGATAAGGAGATCGTGATCATGACTTGTGATAAGATAATAACCAGTTCAATCCCCAGATTGTGGGAATATAATCTTTTTGTTACTCATTGTATTCAATAACTTTGTGTGATTGTAATCGTGTACTCTGAAACGGCACATTTTATAATTGAAGTTGAGAATCGTGTTATAATCATTAACTAAAAATTTGGTTTTGATTTATGATTATATTTCAAGAAATCCTTTTATGTTTAAGCTTTAACCAATCTAATAAAGAAAGCACAACTCAGTGTTTTCAGGGCCCCTCTGATTGCTCTCAATGTGTAGGAATTCCAAGATCATGTGGGAGAAAAGTCCTCAACATCTGTATGCTTCAGAGAGAAGATCAACTGGTACAAGTTGGAAAGAGGTGTTGTTTGTTATACATGAAGTTTTTTATAAAGATCTGTGAATTTAAAGTAGAAGTTGCTAATCTTGGCAACACAACAATTACTCCATTTAATTTTTAAGGGTAGATTGAGCTGTGCTTTAATCTGAAGGACTATGATCATAATCTTTAATAATCAGCATATGCATTTAATCTTGTTTGATTGCTCTAAGTATTATATTAATCTGAATTAGTTAGAAGAAGTAATCATGTATTAATCAATAGAGATGATTGGGAGTTTTCATTGACATTAAGGCTCTGCTGAATTTTGTGTGGGCTTCTGTGTCAAGCAAAAGGCTGTATCCAACTTACAGAAGAAGGGGAGGTGTGTGCTTTTGTCTCTGCTTTTAGGAGTCAGAGGCCTTGAAGCATTCAAGGGATGAGATAAGGAGGACCTGAGGGAGGCATGGAGATGAGGATTGAGAATCTTTGGGTATGAGCTAGAACATCTTCTTAAATGGTAAGATACTCCTCGTTTGTCTCTAGGGAAAAAGAACATTGACAGGAAGGAGGTACTGGAAACTCTTTCAAGCTGGAGAAAAAAACAAAGAAGGCAGTGTACGAGAAAGCCGCTACAAAATGAACCATGCGTTCGGCAACAAGTGGAAGTTGACTTATGGCCTTGTGCGACCTGAGCTCTGGGGGGGGTAAAGATTGAGACACTGAGAGTCCCACTGAGAATATAATTTAAATTGGAGCGTCACGGTGGTGCAGTGGGTAGCATGGTCGTCTCACAGCAAAAAGGTCGCTGGTTCGAGGCTCGGCTGGGTCAGTTGGCATTTCTGTGAGGAGTTTGCATGTTCTCCCCGTGATCGCGTGGGTTTTCTCCGGGTGCTCCGGTTTCCCCACAAGTCCAAAGACATGCGGTATAAGTGAATTGAGTAAGAATGATTGTCCATAGTGTTAAAGTGTGAATGAGTGTGTGAATGTTTCCCAGTGATGGGCTGGAAGGGCATCTGCCGTGTAAAACATATGCCAGAGAGTTGGCGGTTCATTCTGCTGTGGCGACCCCGAAAGGGAAGAAAGCCGACATGAAGATGAATGAATGATTTCAATTGGCTTAAACTTTCCAGGAACAGTGCATCTTCTCAGGAGGGTTTTTTTCTTTTTCTCTGGTTTTGGAGGAGACGTTGGTGAGTGGAGGAGCACTTGTCTGAGGACAGGGCCCTTTTAAGATGCTGGACAGCAGCCAGACGACATAGGCATTATGCTTTGATTCACTTCAGAGCTCAGAGAACATGGCTCATTCATCTCACTGGGAGCATAAAGAACCGAGTTGTGCTTTTAAAAATTAAATAGCTAAAAGCATGAACATAAAATGATTACTTGAAATATAATCATAAATCAAAATCAAAATTTAGTTTATGATTATTCTCAACTCTAATTATAAAATAAGCACATTTCCAAAGCATATGATTGCAATCACACAAAGTTATTGAATACAATGATTAACGAAAAGATTTTTTCCCCTCAGTGTCAGAAACGGTATTGCTGTGTGTAGCAAACTAACAAATGAAGACCAGAAGAACTTTGGGGTATCACAAGCTTTAATGTTGAATGCTGCAGTCTTCCAAAAAATCTAACTAAGCAATGCGTTACATTGGGTTTTAACACTGTTAGGATGCACCCCTGAGGAGAAGCCCAGCAACAGATATTCATGAAGTCAACAAAAGGTCATTATTACATAGCATGAGAAGGTACCTATCAAGTTGCATGCTGTAAAAATGTAAAAAAAAAAAAATATTAAGAATATTTCAACTTGTATCTAGTCTCTAGTGGTCTTAAAACTAGACAATGTTTTCTCTTTTATTTAAGACTAACTTAGAAAGTTTAGTATTAAAATAGGTATACATGACCTTAAATTAAGAAAGTGTGTGTTTAATTTTAGTTCCTAAAGTAGAATATGGGGTCTTAAAACTAGAAATTCTAGCTTAAAAATGTAATAATGTAATCACTACCAAAAAAAGCCAGCCAGTGTTTGAGATAATATTTAAAAAAAAAATTATATTTAAATTACAGTACTCTGTAACTAATTAAGATTTAATTATTTGTACTCAATTTGTATTGTAATTTGTACTCAAGTACAAGTAAAAGTACAGACTTGAATTTTTACTAATGAAAGTACAAATACCATAAAAATGTACTTAATTACAGTAACTTGAGTAGTTATAATTCGTTACCTTCACCACTGGCTTTGATTGAGTTAAAAAAAGGTTTGTTACAGTCTAAAAGATGTGTCTACTAGATATGCTTTGACCTTTAATTGCCTGTTAAAGGGTAAAGGCAGAGTCATTGAAAGGGGCACCTCAGATGGGACAGAGCTGCTGTGATGGAGGGCTTGGTCCCTAGAGAGCAGAGCAATGTGTTCCTTAATTTAACGCTTCATTTGGGATTGGCCACATTGGCGTGTGTTGAAGTGGGAGGTTCAGAAATTAGTGTCTTTGAAAAGCTTTATATAGAAATTAAAGTTTAGATTTCAAGTGCATAACCACTACAAAGACTAGATTATAGTTTTTCATTCTAATGCACGTATGTAGAGAAATTATTATGCAAATAATAACTTTTGTAGAGTCTAATAAGAGGTGAAGCAAGAGGCAAGGTGGTGCTGTAAATCACATTGTTCCAGAGGGAGGTTTACACACCTCGTGCTATCATGGCCTTCAGAAGTCTATTTATTGAGAGTAAATTTTCACAATGCACCCACATTTTCCCATGGAGAATTGAAAATACATTAATATAATAAACTAGGTTACATACAATGTTCTGGTGTTTGAGCGATCGTTTGGATCACTGTGAGCAACATCTTGACAGCATCCTGCCTTTCCAATTAACATGGTTTATATAAAAAATAGGGTTAATGCAATTGCACAGTATGCTTACATAGTCCAAATTTGAAAACACATGATCATGACATGTAAGTCATTGTTTCTCTTGCCTTGCTCTGAGTGAAAACCTTTCTCACTTGAATAAGAAAAAAAAATATCATCCAATTTCACAGGTTTTTCTTCCATTGACTCACCATTCTTTATTACTTTGATTTGGTAAGTCCGTGTGTCATCCATTTATTAATCAAATCATTGACGTAACAGTTCCTAATGAAGATGTTTATGACGCAAACAAGCTCATGCTGGTGTTTTGGAAATTGAAATAGAGTTAGAGGACGTGTATTTAACACCTGTTACTGTTTTTTTTTTCCTAAAGGTTTGCATATATCCATCCATCCCTTATCTTGTCGGCTTTTTCCTTTTCACAGCGGAATGAACCGCCAACTATTCCGGCATATGTTTTACGCAGCGGATGCCCTTCCAGCCGCATCCCATTGCTGGGAAACATTCACACACACATTCACACTATGGACAATCGGTCTCACTCAATTGACTTATATCGCATGTCTTCGGACTTGTGGGGGAAACCAGAGCACCCGGGATAAACAATCGCGGGGAGAACATGCAAACTCTACACAGAAATGCCAAATGACCCAGCCGAGGCTCGAAACAGCAACCTTCTTGCTGTGAAACGACCGTGCTACCAATGTAGCAGCAATGTACAGCAATGATGAATACTCAAATAAACATGCCTCTGGGAAATGGGGTAACAAGCTTTGATTTACACATTATATGGAGTTTTTATCTTAGAACATAAGAGTCCAGACTAATTTTTTCAATAATGGAGTTCTAAAAATGTTAAATTGTTGGCTGGTGACACCAGTGTTACCATGAGTTTTTATTGAATTAGAATAACAACCAAGCTGATCAAACAGAAGAAACTCTCAAATGTCAGAATAAATATATATTTTAAAGCTATTAAAGAACTATTAAAGAGCTTTTCTATTTTAATGAAAATCGTGTGGAAATCAAGAACAAATGTTTCATAGGTTTCCCTGATCGCTCTTGAATGAAAATAGCAAATGTCTTTCTGAGGCTTTTTTTTTATCTCATTTCATTGCTCCAAATAGACCAAGTAGAAGCTCTTTTCTAATTGAAGCCATTGTTAATTTTGTGATTACCTTTGTAACTCCTCCCCCAACTTCCCTGGATGTTGCTCTCTCATTGGCTGATGTCTCATGTTACTGCTATTTTTTGGTCAAAATTCTTTTCATATGTCATGATTCTGAACCGCCGGCAAGCCAGATACTCAACATGCCAAATATCTCAGTAGAGTCTGCAATTCAATTAATAGCTCATATTATCTTGCCAGTGATATTCTGTGTTTTCTCGAAACCAGTCAGCTAATTACAGTTGTCAACTCTGCCTCACAGTTCAAGACTTTTTTAATTCACTTCTTCTTTACACTTTTGAATAGTTGAAGACTAAAATATTAGTAAGGCTTCAGTCAACTGGTTAGTTGTTTTCAATTGCTGTTAGTTTTCTGTCTTTGGGATGGAAATGTTATCCTACATGTGCTTGTAGAGTTTTGCGCAATTGCACTCTCTCATCCAATGACATGCAAGACATGAATGTATGCATGCACATATGTTTGGTCACTACCGTGCATCTGTGCGGGGATGTGTGGGTGGGGTTCACTGGATGGTTTGAAAGGGTGTTAACATCTCCAGTCTCCCCCGAGTCTCTCCAGACACAAAGACGGCCCCATGTGGGACTGGTCTCAACCCCTAAACTGAGCTTAATAGGAAGATCATTAACTGGAGATGGAGAGGGGTGTCTGGGGTGTCTGTGTGGAGCAGCCCAGCCCATCAATCTTGTCATTTACACAAAGCACAATCAAGTCAATGGCAAATAATAAACTGTGGTCAACAGAGAGAAGTGTTGCTGTAAGAGCTTCAGGTAACTCATTAAAGAACTAAGATGTATGCAGCAGCAAACTATAAATAAGAACTGCAAATCCTATTTTTAAAATGAGCATTGCGCATATACATATATCACTTTGTCACAACAATTTTTTCTTAAAATTATACATTTTTTTTGTTTAACCTTTTGATATATCATCTATGTGTATTCTGAATAAAATATTGAAAACTGAAACTTCCACATCATTGCATTCTGTTTTGATTTACAGTTTATTTACAACTTTTTCGGAATTGGGTATATACCCAATTCCAAAAAAGTTGTAAATGAATTGTAACAACTTGCTGCACTGGGCAAACAAACAAATATATATATATATATATATATAATATATATATATATATATATATATATATATATATATATATATATATATATATATATATATATATATATATACAGTTGGACACTATATATATTTGTTTGTTTGCCCAGTGCAGCAAGTTGTTGCATAGGATAATGCTGCTGACTCACAGTCAAATGGTTTTTGGTTCAAGGGACCCTTGTTTTTTCTTGTTGATTTTGTTGATTTCCTTGCGGTTGAGGTGAAAGGAAGACAAGATGTGCATGCCAAACACCAAAAAAAAGAATAGTGTGTCCCAAACCTTAGCTTAAGTAAAAAAGTATCTGAACCGTGTCTGGATGTGTACTTTTTCTGGTTAGATATTGAAGTGCAGATCGATGGATGCTCAATCAGCTAATATTACCCACAATCCACTTCCTTACAGAATTTTGTTAATTGGAAGGAATGTGAGATTAAAACAGGTGAAAACACTAGGGCTAGTTGACAAAATTTGGTCAATTCTGTGTATTTCTGCAGAAGTGTTTTAAATGTATGGAAAAAATTCTGAATTAATTCAAGATTGTAGAACCAAGAGTGTCAAAAGCTAAATCTAATTCTACTGATTTACTAGAAAAAACAAGCATGATGTAGACAATCAACCAAGATCTGCAAGAAGGATTACCATCATTGATGTTAAAAATTTGAGCCAGAATTGGCTAAATCACACTTCTATGCAACTCTTTCAATGCTTACTTTGCTCTTACATTGCTTGCTTTCATTCTCAAAATGGCTGCGGCATAGCCAGCATCGCCAATCGGAGCCTGATGCCACACTGCACTTGACTTTTCTGCTAACAGGCAAAAAATGGGAACTTTAGGATCCAAATTTTAAAACGCATCACTTTGTTGTTTATTTACAAAATAATCGGGAACCTAAAGAGATTCTTCATTAAATTAGATTTGTTATACCTGAAAATGAACAAATATTTTGATGCAACTGTTTACATTTCTTTACTTTTAAAAAATATTTTGAAAAATGAAAGAAAAGTTTTTTGAAATATATATATATACTTTATGTTTTATTTTATAGTATTTGTTTTTATTGTAGTGCTTTTCTTATAGTGCTTGACTTTTTGAATGTGTATAACTTTTATTGTCATTCATTTATAATACAAGATCATTTAAATCTGTAGAATTGAAAATGTTCCTATATTGAGCTCAGTCAGGGGCATTACGTATCAATATATTTCCACATTTAGGCCCCATCTGCACTTGCAGGCCTCTTGAAATTGCTTCTAAATAGCCTGTGAGCTGCTAATAAAGTGTACTTAACATAACAATAGCAGTACTCTCTGTCACAGGACGACCCTGGACTGCCTGAAGAGAAGATAATAGATGCATGAGCCAATCAAATCACTCTACCTTTTTTCTAGTCTGCTCAGCGAAAGCTGAACAAAGATCAATATCATGAACACTTCCTCTCATCTGAATTAGACTGGTACACGCTAAGCCACACACTGTACTCTCAAACAATGAGCGTGTAAGAGCTAGGATCTTGGAATTGATCAATTCTGAGTAGTTTTATCGGAAATGACTGCTATGTCGTTTTGACTGCTGGATGTTTAATTATACAAGCTGGTTTCTGGAGTTTATTCATAACTTAAGTTCTATACACGCCTATGCATTTGCTACATTTACTAACCAATCTCACCAGCACTCCAAACACAATGCATCAGTGCATTACTTTCCAAGGCGACATGTTACAACATTTTTTTTTTGCTTTCACGCCCAATGCTGGCCAGATGTGTGAGCTCATGTCGGCACCAAATGTTTTGGTTCTATCATTTAAATGTGTGACACATAAATAAATAAAACAGGGAAAAAGATACAGAGTCTGACATTATATACCCCTTTCTATTTAGTCATCAATAGGAAAAATTAAATACAAAGCAACAAATTCCAAAAATCATTTGATTCATTAATTAATGTTAGGTGGGGACTTTACTTTAGGGGGCACATCATCATTAACTCATTATTATTTAATTTTTAATTACAGTTCTACAAAAAAAATTGTATTATTTTTATTGAAGTTTTCACAAAGATGTTATGCAGATATACATACATTTTAACAAGCGCTGCCACTTCAAAAACAAAACACATCAAAGAAGACATCAAAAAGCATCCTATCCCCATTCCTAAGAAAAAGACAATATACAATGAGAGTGGCTGGTTCAAAAGAGATTCTGTAACACTCACAAACAGCTGTTGTCACATGTTAAAGGCCTATTCATACATAAAATGAAATTAAATTTGTTCATAGAAAACATTATTACTTTGGTCATCAGAATAAATGATAAATTAACAAAAAAAAGTTAAATGAAATTTAAACAGAGGCAATTTAAAGTTAAGGAGCACTGAGGAGACATGGTTATAGTAAACTTGGATAAAATACAAAACAAAGACACTTCCACACACTTGGTTTTACGAACTTGGGAAATGGTTAAAGAAGGTTTCTGTTCCAGATTTGCTTTTTTGTATTTGTGGCAGATAAATAAGATTTGCACACCAATGATGAAGCAACTGTCGATTGCATTTGTTTTGCAAATCCACATATTGCTCACTAGCTGGGAGCATTTTTGAAAGCTCTACCAGAAGATGCTCTGTCCGTGTTCATCTACCTGCCACAGCTTCAGAATTATCAACAAACACCATCATTTGACTCAAATATTTTCTCTGAATGCATAAAACAATAACTCATGGTTAACTATGCTGGTGTGAATTTAACATAAACTATCTTAACCAAGCCAAAGCACAATAAAGAACAGTTATTTTCTTCTTTCAATGCAGGTATCATCCATCTTTCTCAGTAATAGAGGTTGTTTGTAATAAAGCAGGCTGCTTAATATCTGTTTGTCCGCAGTTCCTGGACTCTCAGGGGCCCTGGCTCTTATGTTATTAGCTGAGCAAAAAAAGACTGCAGAGCTGCATGTGTGTGAGCTCTTATTAAGCTTTTACCTGAGGTTTCTGTCCAAAATGGGTGCCTTGCAACAGTAAGCAGAAAGTAATAGTGGAAGCTGTTATTAAACAGTCTTGTGTAGGCCTCGGTGGAGATGATTTGAGGAGTGACATTTGAACTCACTCACTCTCTCTCCCTCTCCCTATTTATCTTTCTTTCTCTTTATAAGTAAATAATATTTCTAAGAAATTGCCAATGATACATAGAAAAATTGGTTTGGGAACAATAACAATGCATCTTTTTAATTTAATTATCACTGACTTTGCAAACCAAATTTTTGAACTGATAGTTTTTTTACATTAGGTACCAAACAAAAGTATTTGAGTAAGTGAGAGCGATAGAAAATGCTACGTTTGGATAACCTTAACAAAACACTCAACAGAACGTGCTTGTTATTATTGGCCAGGTGAATTGTTATGATGCATTGTTGATGCGTCTAAACTCTTAAAGGTACCATATAATGTAAAGTTGTCTTCAGACAGTTATCTCATGTTTAGTTGTTTCCTCATCAAAAACATGCCTCGAGTCATAATCAGATTGACTGGATGACTGCAGCCATGCCAGTGGCCCTCTAACCAGACAGGTGAAGTGCTAATGCAGCTCAATGAAGAATGTACTGAGCCAGACGTGAACCGTTCCAGAACCGCACTGATAAACATTGAAAAGAAAGTGTTTTTCGATGTCCCAGGCCAAAGATGTTTTTGGTTCACTAAAAGATCTATGTGTCTGTGGGGAAAGGGTGGATTGTTTGTGTGCCAACCAGCTAAACCCAGGTGGGGGTGTAGTGGAAGCATGGCAGTGGGAAGAACAGGGGGTTCACAGCTTGTTTTGAGGAGCACAACCATTTGAGGATTTGGTATGATAACTACTGCCTTTTGAAGGTTATCAAGGATGCAGTGATAGTCTAGAGAAGATTTGTATTTATTATCAATGATTTAAAGGAGGCATGATACGGCACTCTACTAAGCTAGGGAGTATTATTCCCGCTAAAGAGCTACAGTTGACTTCTAGTACCATTTTTGGTGATCCCCGTCTAAATGAAACACTTTATTGAGGACGAGATCGCAATCATCTGAACAAACCTAAAAAAAAAAAATTCTCTTTTCATTAAACTTTTAGAACGAATCATTTTTCTCTATCTCGAATTCCAATGGTTTTGTTTGTAGAATTGAATTTCGGTTTAGAATTTAGAGACATTTCAACCCAGATTATATGTTTCATTGTTATACTCATTAAATATATTTGTTAGAGTCAAACAACCTAAAGTTGTTTTAAATGGTTTATGTTGAGCAACAAAAATGAATAATAATTGATGTGCATCAATTAATTATTTCTTTTGCTACAACCTCAATTTAAAGCCTTTTCCCCAAAACATTGGTCAGATCAGTAAAATGTCTTAAAGGCCCTTGTTGAAAAAGTACAAATTATAATTATTATTTGGTCTGCTATGCATGGTTAGATAAGGTTTAATAATTTAGGTCTGACAGGTTAAGGAAAATTCCATTAAAACCCAGAAACAAAGTAGCCTGTTTTAAAAGAATCTTTAATATTTTCTGAGCTTTAGTTTAGGATCATGGGGATAAAAAAAATCAATTAAAAACTCAGATCTGTTGCAAGCAAACAATGTCTCGTAACATGATTGTCAGCCAGGAGCTTACATACTCTAATAAGTTCCAATAAGTAATAAGGGACTTCTGAGCTCCATCTTTTACCTGCAAAAGTGAAGAAAATCTGAGGTAATATCGCTCTCTGCTGGTTGAAATGGAAGCACGCCAGCAACAGAGATGGTGACAAATAGGCCCAGTTATAGTACTCTTTGTAAAGAAATGTTTTGGTGTGCAGCAGTGGTTCTGAGACACATTCAAACGTGGTTTTGATTTTACCTGCTCAAACATGGGCCTAAAAATAGAGTAAAAACACATCCAAGAACATTAGCATTTTAAATTGACTCAAACTTCAACCCGTTTTACATAAATTAGACAAAAATAGACACCTCAGTTTTGACAGTTTAATGAATTTATGTTTTCATGTTGACAGTTAAATGAGACTATTCATAACGAGGTGATTTATGGGTAAACTATAAAGCATAATACTAAAATGCAAAAGTAGGCGACTGACTTTGGCCCCCAACTTGTTAGGGCCCCACTACTTGAGATTGCCAACAATCCATTGAAATATCAACTTTTATTCATGTAAATAAACGATTAAATAGCCTGGTATTTACCAGATTTTTTTTCTTCAGACCTGTAAAGTAAGCTTAATAAATTCTGCTAAACATTCAGCACATTCAGAGGATCCAAATTATTTCATGTTAAAATGCACAACATTTACGTAATAAAACTGAAAAGTCATTCAATTCAAATTGCACCAAATCTATGCTTTTATTCTGAAGCTTTTATTCTATGCTTTATTCTTGAAAAGTATATAAAAAAGACCCCTTGTGCATTTGTTTGCCTTGGTCCCAGAATAATTAATCGACCACTGTTACAAAGCTGAGTAAATCCTGATAACACAGTGAGCCTCACGCATGACTGGGGCAGGGACAGGGTAAACAGCAATTTTTTTTTAAATATAAGACAATTCTAAAACTTTGTTTATTGCAATATTGCATTTTGAAAGTTATTAAAGGTGCTGTGCTAGTCTAGAGGAATTCAAAATGTATTCTAAATGCATTGAAAAAGGTCTTCATAGGGGACGCTTCATGTCCTGTTACAGTCAGTGCCATAAAGTTGTCACCTGAATGCCTGACCTCCTTCCATTCAATGCAATCAGACCTCACACAACCCTTAGATTGAGGTTGTAAACAGCCTAAGATTATAAACCCTTTATTTTCGGAAAGTAAAACTTCCAGTCAAGCCTCACTCAGTTCATGGCGTATAACACCTCATCCCATTTATTTCATCATTAAGTGGAACACAGGGGCTTTTAAATGCATGACATTTAACACATTCAAAATGTAATGTCACTCAACTCTGTTGTCAGATTTACAGAAATGACAAAGCCCACACATTTTTTTTTAATTCAAACGTGTTTTCTTACTTAAGTCAACAATTAGAGCCATGACTTAAAAAGCCGTTTTAGTGACCCTAATTTTAACTAAAACATTATAATGTTTGTTTATTGCTGCCAGGAAACAGCCTGTTACATGAATCTGTGATTTCAGGTCAGAGCTGTGTGTTGATGGCTGTTTACGGTCACTGGCACTGCTGATGCCTGCACTTTCCATAGACAGAATAACTGACAAGGTTAAAAATTTAATTACACTGAGGATTATAACTCTGCATGATGACATAGAAACAGAAATATGAAACAGAGAAGTGGTACAAAATTGCCAACCATGAGTTTGTTACAAGCCAAGGCAGCGACACCATTTTTTGTCTTAGCGATGTTATTAAACTATAGAAGCAAGTGTCTTGGGAATGATTAGCTAATTATTGAAAGCTAGCCTGAATTGTGTAAGGTTTTATCTCAAGAACTGTCATCTTCTGATGAGTTTTTATGTTTAAGGAAAGACCCATTTTTATACCATGGTGATAGGGCATACTGTTTGTAATCAGCCCCATTCATTTGGTTCAGACAGTGCCTAATCTGAACCAAATGAATTAGGCACTACGGGTAGCATTCTTTTCAGTACATTAAATGTTTAACCCTCACTAGCACTAGAGGCACTGTTCTGTTCATGTAGTTTGATTCTAAATAGCACCTTGAGACTGTCATGAAATACATCATTCCCCTATGATTATGAGCCAAATTTGGTGCTATGTAAACACCAAATCTAACCTAAGCATCTTTTTAAATATATGTTTTTTTATTATACTCTTGTTCATTAAGTTCATCTACCTTAGGCAAAAGACCTGCTTGAAAGTGGAGGTGGTACCTTCCGACTCAAATGAACAGTTTTGAAAACAAGCGTGTTATGCCTTTAAAAATCAAGTGAAATGTATGTGATGGCATTAGTGTCCAACTCTAACAAGCATCTCAACTGTAATGAACATACTTCACATGCTTTACTAGGTATTGTGTTAGAAAAACCTGTCTGCAAAAACTATGACAAAATAAAGCACAATATTTAAATACATATATATAAATAAAATGCTTCAAGAGAACTCTCCCAGTCTGGAAGGGTGACTGCTCAAACAGACAAGTAGGCAACCAGCAGGTGGTATCAGAGTATTTAGTAGGCGCTATTGATCTAGGGGTTGCTGAGACCAGTGTTGGATATCAGACTCATCCCATCAGCCTGTGATGGCATATTCGCATGGGTGAAACTAGTTAGCTAAAAAAAGACAACTGGAAATACAAAGAGCCAACATCCCACAGATAGATGTTTAACTGGCTGCCTTTACTATTGGACAAGGTGACCAGACATGGAGTGGGGTGAATACAAAGGATTTTGGGAGATTGAGCCTACCATTTCATAGGTGATTATGAAGTGAACTAAAATTCAGATTCAGGTTTCGCCATCCAAAGAAGGCTCCAGAGAGACGTTAATGCATGGAGTGTCTTTTCAACCTTCACCATCAAATTCCAGAGATTGTATACAGCACTTTAAAAGTTTCACACTGTCCACACAACAATGCCAGAGTTTTTGACTTGTCTTGAACCTCCAATTGCTGTTTTTTGCCCTTTTAGCTCCCATCATATGGATTCCTTTCTGTGCAAGAAAAATCTGTTTTTAAAAGTACGAATGTCTGTGTGGACACTGCTTAAAGTTGTGTATACACCAATAAGTAGAAAGGCAGGAATGGCAAATGTTTTACACATCGACTGTATATAACATAAACGCAGCATGCCTGACATTATGTATCCATGGTAAAGGAAGCTCAATTAGCTGAAGGTATAAATCTTAAACAAACTAATGTAAAATAATGAATTCCCCTCATAGTGTTTATATAGATCAAAACTAGTGATCTGAATCAAAGAACATTGCAGCACCAGAGGTGAAAACATGCTTTTTTTCAGCACCTTAAAGGAGCAACTTAAAGGCACACAAGCCTTCTAAAAATAAGCCTCAAACACATCTTGATCAGAGGAGAGTCAATGAAGATCATGGTGGATCATCTGGTGACTTTTTACTGTTTTGCTTTATCAGACTATTATCGTCACTGTTTTTAGAGATCCACTAGCGTCATCTGATGAGATCACTTTCTTTTACTAGTCTAATCTTGGGTTTAGTCAAGTCTACAATTGCCAAGTCCAAGCCTGGGAGAGCCAGGTAAAGTCTTAGTCCAAAGAGGGTGAAGTCCGAGTCCAAGTTATTTTTAAGTTGAAAGTTCCACAGACGTTTTACAGAGGAGTTAATTTTGTCTTCCCAAAACTGGCTCAACGCATCACTCTGACACAAAAGTTTTACTTTTTTTTTTGTTCAGTCAACAACAGCCAGAAAATGTCAACTCAGTCAACAACTCTTCAACAAAAATTTGCCAACTAAAATTTATTTACTTACATTACGACAAATTACGTGTTTGGAAAAAATTGAGTCAACAAACTTTTTTATGGTAATCAACATTTCATTAGTTGGATTTTTTAGAGTGTGTGCAGAGTAATAAACATGAACAGTTGTGTGTGCGTGTGTGTGTGTGTGCGCGTGCGTGGGTGTGCATTTAGTCCATTTAAATTGTGACCATAAATGGTGTTTAACAACAGACAAGTAACATTTCCATTACAATTTCAGAACAAATGTATACACTCTTTATCCCACTTTGTCATGCTTTTTTTGCTGGTATTTGAGGCACAGTGGTGTATTTAAATGAAAGAATATACAGACATGGATGACCACATTTGACAAGTTTACTTTGCTCATAATTGCCTAATATCACAAGCCTGAGTGTCGAGCAGTAAAAAACATACTACTCTGAGTGGGGAGTCCGTGTTCAGGAGGGTATAAGGATGGACCAAGGTGGAAAGAGGGATAGCATACACAAATTTCAATACTGTATATAATTGGCAATGAAGATGGTCAATTATCAGCCAAACTCCTACCAAACCTATGTTAATTGAATGTTAATTAAACTTCATATGTAGCCTCTGTGGAAGTGTATTTAAAGTATTTAACAGTTTTTTATAGAAAGTCGTAAACTATGCTCTGACACTCGTATGTTTTGGTATTGTGCAGAAAACATTCTTCCCTGCACAGCTTAATGATATGACTGATGCCAGCTCCAAACTTTAAAATCGTTTTACTGCAAACTTTGCAGGATGTCTTCTGTCTTCGCGTTATTGATGTTCTGTCAAGAAACTTCGGATGATTTTTTAAAAACTATTTTATAATTCTGATCTTCACTGGCATCATGAGTGAGGCGAGGGGAACTTGAGGAACGTGGCAGCACAACTTTACACCTTCATAAAAAACCTCAAGCCCAATAAACAAGTCCGTTTAACAATGAGTCCGAGTCAAGTTCAAACACTGAGTTCAAGTCTAGTCCAACTCCATAGAAAAACACCTCGTCCATACTCCACCCTGGATTCAAGTACTACAGCACTAGCTTATCATGAGAGGTCCGCATCACCCAAGTTCTAGTAATCTCATTGAAGGATTATCCAATAGCTGATGCTCTTCTCAACTCTTAAACTCTGGACTCTGTTTCCCATAAAAGCTCGAACACTCTGTTCCTTACGAACGTTTCTTACCTGATTGTCTCCTGATCAATTCTCATCATCTCATCTGCAGAATTCTAGTTTAGTGTGTGGGGTCTCTTTCTGGACTATCACTGGGTTCCATCTCCTCCTGTCCCTGGACACAGATTCAGCAGATTCGTTATTCACGAAGTAAAAGGAATGTTGTTGTTTTGTACTTAGCCTTAGTGTGTTCAAATAAACATGATTGTTGAGATGGCTCCGTTGTTCTGTTTTATGACACTAGTGTACTCTATTTTGGTAGAATTATAAATTAGCTTAACATGTCATGGGTGAAAATTATTTTCTTATAATACTTATGTCAACAAATCTATAATAAAGTTCTTTGCCTTGCTGGCCTGACAATTTCTCAGAAATGTTCTCTACACTTGGGTCTATTTATTACTTAATTTTTTTTAAGATGGTAAAGGGTAACCCTCTAATTGGAATAGTTTCATTCAAGTGTAAATTATTTTAAAGCAACCGTTGCGCGACATTTTCAAAAAATGTGTTATTGTTTTTTTTTAATTTGTTAATATAGCTGACCAAAAACGTTCAGTCATCTAAAGAGATTGAGAGAATAATTAGGCCTGGACTGGTTGTCTTGATGTTGTGTGTGGATTTATAACAGCAGTGAGCTTCTTCGTAGTTGAACGCATGCTTGAACCGTTTCTGGGCTTAACCTCACCCTTGAAACCCCTTATTATGTGTTTTCGCGGCTTCGGAGTACAGGTGACCGGAAGTGGCTTCCCACCTTCTTCCTCGAGCAACTTCAAATGTGACCAATCAGAGGGCTGTTAAAGAACCTCTACCTTAGCAGGTAACAGGCGCTTCTCAGCAGCTGACAGCGAGTAAGACCGTGTGCAGCCTCAAAGACCCCTCTCAGGCTAAAACCCTTGTAAAATAAAGAGAAGCAGGTGAAATCGCACAGGTTATGGAGATTAAAAGCTCTATGGTGCTCTGCCTTGCCTGCCTCAGCGCGTTCGCGGGCGCGCGGGATCAGAAACAGCAGGTTTTTCACAGGGTTTTGCAACTGGTGGCTCCAGGTGAGAAGGTCCTCTCAGAAGATGCGCTCGTGACGGTGATTGAGCGGCTGGAGGACCGTGTGCAGTGCTCCGGGGTGTCGTGTGGAAAGGTAGGAGTTATTTACGGGCTTTTGGAGTGGAGTGAGGTCGAGGTCCATGAAGCCGAAGGCTCGTGCGCCACATCGCCGGCACCAAGGCTGTAAAATTGGACGAATGGTTTTTAAAAAGTTTTTTTTAATTGGGTGGAAATATGCTAACATGTGTTGTCATTAGGCAGTACTCCTCAAATATAAATGAAAACGCTCTCCATATTAATTTTACCACAAAATTCTAAGTTTTAGTGAGCTGTATTGATTTGTCTATTGATTTGTAATATTAATAATAGTTGTAATAAGAATATTAATAAATCTTTAATATTAGAAGTAGTAAGCTCTCAATTAGTTAAGGATTAATTAATAAAAACGTGTTTTAAAAACATTTTAATATGATTATTTTAAGTAAGTGAGGCAACATCTTTATTATTGGATACATTTTTAAAATGCATTCATTGGAGAAAACATGACTGCACCTTACCTAATTTGTGTTTTCATATAAAAATATATGTCAATCCAAAAGTACTTCTAAAATCTAAAGAGTGTGCATAATCTTACATTTTAATCCAATATATGTAATTCAATGTTCACAGAATCCCAAATAAATATTTTTCCTACATAAACGAAGGTGAAAAAATTAATGATCCAATAATTGATTCAATCTTTTCTGAAAGGTTTTATTTAGAGTATACAATTTGCTCAAATCCTCCTTGTTAAAATCACTCTTATTTAATATTAAGCATTCAATTTACGTAACAATATTTGTTTTAATTTATCATCAGTTGTGACTCTTGATCTGTGTTCATTTTTCCTGTTTTTAATCTGAGATTATTGGATTATGACGTGTACTCTAATAATGCAATTTTTCCTAAGAAATTAGCTTTTTTTTCTGTCAGTGACACCACTAAATATGTCATAAAGTAGTTTGTAGAAACATCAGCTTAGCTTAACAAAACAAATGAGCTAAAAACAAGTCTGAGGAATTAGAAATATTCAACTGGATCAATAGTTTTAAATAATTTTTCAGTTATATTTTGAATTGGATAAAAACTGCTTCAGACCCAAATTCTTTAGGCGATTTTCCCCAAAAACATTTTTTAAAAACTGGCCTGTTAGTTTAATATGTAGCTTTGTACCTACTCTAACCCAGTTGACCAAAAGTCTGAAAATCGCTATTAACATAAGTATAGTTTTTTTTTTGTAATAGAGTAACTAGAGTTTTATTTATTTGTATTTATTCACTTGCAAATTCTCTTTTACCTAGATACTAATCAAAAACAGTTTATTTTAGCAAATAAACTAGTATTAAACGACACCTCAAATTTCAAAAGTGGAAGGTCATTTTCAAGTTTTTCTAATCAGGACTTAATATCAAAACAGTAGAATTTAATCTCAAATTATTTTAGTTTATGTTATTTTAAGGTTTTTTTTTTTTAACAAAAAAAAATTATATTCAATCCAATCATGTTATGCAGTGTCTCCTATAATTCAGTAAACCTTCAATGCACTTGGCCAAAAAGTTGGGTTACACTTTTACGTTTCACATTTTCGACTGAATATTTCAAGGAGCTATAACCTGGACACATTATTAATCCCATTTAATCTTGTTGTTTGTAGTCATGTGGTGCGGCACATTCTTTGCTAGAGGATAAAAGTTCATGCCAAACGTTCTAAATTCATCTGGGGCAGGGTGTTAAAGTTCACTTTTTATCTTTACAGTATTATTATATCACTTCTGCAGAATCATAAAAAGGTTGATGAAAATTAGTCCTTGAAGCCATATCTCAATAAAAGTATTTAATACTAAAGTTTAAGATGTGCTGTAATAATAATCATGATGAGAGTTTATCCACTGATTAACACTGAAACACTTTTTACAATAGTGTCAAATTCTGATGATTGTTTTACATCTGACAAAGTTCACTCTAAAATGATGTATTTGCCATAAAAGGATGTCCACCATATCAAAGTCTTTTTGGAAGCCAACTGTTTCTGTTTTGCAGTCCAAGTGCTGTAAAACTGTATTGATAATATCATTGTGTTATGTAAGTTTATTATTTCATTAGATAACAGAAAAACTGATATTTTTGCTAAAGTAATTTATATAATGATAAGAGGAAACCTATAGAGTCTACAGGATAAGAAAACTGTGAACTGTTATGTAAAGGGTGGGTATGGCATTGATAATCAGAATGTAAAATTTGACTGAGAACAGAGAAAACATGCGAGAGGCGTTATTTTAGTGATAAGATCAGGAAAACTGCATGTTTCTCAAATATTGTACTCTCACATCTTATCTCACAAACATCAAAACCCCCAGTCCATGTGACTTGAGTGAAGGAAAGCACTTTTTCTGTTTAAAAAATACATTTTTTTCCTCTATGGTCATTACACATGGAAGACAGAATAAAACGAGATAAATTATTGAATTCTAAAATGATCTTTAATGGTTTGTAAAATATAATTTTTTCACCTCCTCCTGGAATATATGCTGCTTGGAACCATTCACTCACGGAGAAGCACAAATTACAGAGAACTCTCATTTGTTTATTAATAGTGTTTAGATGTTAAATGACTGAGCCAAAAAAAGAATCTTTCATTTTGCTCCAAACTTTACTGGTGTGAGAACGAGCCCACAAGAGCAGCATGGATTTGTGAGTTTTATTATAGTTTGAAATACAACCGTATTCCAAAAAAGTTGGGACACTGTACAAATCATGAATAAAAACTGAATGCAATGATGTGGAGGTCCCAACTTCTAATTTTTTATTCAGAATAGAACATAAATCACGGAACAAAAGTTGAAACTGAGAAAATTTACCATTTATTGGGAAAAATATGTTTATTCAGAATTTCATGGTGTCAACAAATCCCAAAAAAGTTGGGACGAGGCCGTTTTCACCACTGTGATGCATCTCTCCTTTTTCTTACAACACTCAACAGACGTCTGGGGACAGAGAAGACCAGTTTCTCAAGTTTAGAAATAGGAACGCTCTCCCATTCTTGTCTAATACAGGCCTCTAACTGTTCAATCGTCTTGGGTCTTCTTTTGTCGCACCTTCCTCTTTATGATGCGCCAAAAGGTGAAAGATTTGGACTGCAGACTGGCCATTTCCGTACCCGGATCCTTCTCCTACGCAGCCATGATGTTGTGATTGATGCAGAATGTGGTCTGGCATTATCTTGTTGAAAAATGCAGGGTCTTCCCTGAAAGAGAGGGCGTCTGGTTGGGAGCATATGTTGTTCTAGAACCTGAATATATTTTTCTGCATTGATGGTGCCTTTCCAGACATGCAAGCTGCCCATGCCACACAAACTCATGCAACCCCATACCATCAGAGATGCAGGCTTCTGAACTGAGCGTTGATAACAACTTGAGTTGTCCTAGTCCTCTTTGGTCCGGAGGACATGGTGTCCCACATTTCCAAAAAGAACTTGGAATTGTGACTCGTCTGACCACAGAACAGTCTTCCATTTTGCCACACTCCATTTTAAATGATCCCTGGCCCAGTGAAAATGCCTGAGCTTGTGGATCTTGCTTAGAAATGGCTTCTTTTTTGCACTGTAGAGCTTCAGCTGGCAACGGCAGATGGCACGGCGGATTATGTTCACTGACAATGGTTTCTGGAAGTATTCCTGAGTCTATTCTGTGATTTCCTTTACAGCAGCGTTCCTGTTTGGGGTACAGTGTTGTTTAAGGGCCCGGAGATCACGGCATCCAGTATGGTTTTACACCCTTGATCCTTACGCACAGAGTTTGTTCCAGATTCTCTGAATCTTCGGATGATGTTATGCACAGAAGATGATGATAGATGCAAAGTCTTTACAATTTTTCGCTGGGTAACACCTTGCTGATATCGGTCCACTATCTTTCTGCGTAACATTTTGTGAATTGGTGATCCTCTACCCATCTTGGCTTCTGAAAGACACTGCCACTCTGAGAAGCTCTTTTTATACTCAAACATGTTGCCAATGGACCTAATTAGTGTTAATTTGTCTTCCAGCTGTTCGTTATGCGCAAATTTATTTTTTCCAGCCTCTTATTGCTACCTGTCCCAACTTTTTTGGGATTTGTTGACACCATGAAATTCAGAATAAACATATTTTTCCCATTAAATGGTAAATTTTCTCAGTTTCTACTTTTGTTCCATGATTTATGTTCTATTCTGATTAAAAAATTTGAAGTTGTCACCTCCGCATCATTGCATTCAGTTTTTATTCATGATTTGTACAGTGTCCCAACTTTTTTGGAATCCGGTTTGTAGAAAATGGGATGGTTGTTGATGTAGAAGGAGAAGAGTAGTGGGGACAGAACACACCCCTGGGATTTTTTTTATCTGTTAGTCATAATATGTACAGAAAGAAAGACTTGAACTATTTCACTCAGTGCGCAATGAATCAAAATATGGGGTTTCATTCTGTAATATTTGAAAGTATAACCAGTTGACTGTAAATGAAAAAATGCTTATTTTCTTCTCTCAGTGTCTGTCAGTGACGGTCCTCCATCAGCTCTTGAATAGCTCCAGACAGTCTTACAATCTTCAGATGGAAGACTTCTTCACACTGGCTCCAGCATTGTATTTATTCTTGAAGGATCCACTGGAGACCTGCAGGGTAATACAGGATGGTCAATGGTCCTCAGAAGTTCAAAAACTCATCCAGAGCATCATCGCATCTTATCAGAGAAAGGGAAGCACTCAAGAGGACCATGGCTTAGAGAAGCTGTTTCATGATATAGAGAAAAATTATCAACCCCTGTCTCATGAGGTGAGAAAAATTTTATCTTAATTTTTCATAAAGTAGTACCTTTGAATTGTAAATTTTTCAGCATTGTAGAAATGTTAAGTTCATGCCAAAAATAAATAAAATATGCCTGTTAAACACAAAGAAATAACTTTTTCAGGAATATTAAAGAAGTTATTTTTGAAAGATCGTTCGGAAAGGTATGCATTCACAATTTTTAAATTTCATTTAAAATCTCTTCAGTTAAAAAAAGAGACATTTTTAGCCTCACTCTTTAAATTACCTTTGTGAAGTGCTGTTATGCTTTGGCGAATCAGAAACCTGCTTGTTAAGTTTCAGACCCTGTCCAGACGCACCCGAATATTTAAAAAATTGAGGGTTTCAGCGTAACCGGATAGTTGAAGTTTTTGGAAATTACAGAGTACATAGTCTCCTGGTGGCCAGCATACCCACACTACGGAATTTGCCATTGTTGGATTTCAAATATCACAAAACAGAACAATCTCAGAACAAATGTGCCAAACTACAACAATATGCAGCTCAATATCGCTAACGCTCATTCTTGGTCAGTTACCACAATAAACTAACAGTGCCAGACTTGATCAAGAATTACATAGTTGTTGAAAGTTGTTGGTAAGAACTGGCGCGAGTTTTTTCATTTATTAAAAACATCATTCTTATCTTTATGTGAGCTTCGATGTCCAGGTAGTGCGGGGAGTAAACTGCGACGAGTCAAAAATTAAACTAGATTGGAAGCTTCTAGTTTAACTATAGGGATGAGGAGTCGGCTGAGGATTGGCACATACTATACACTTTACAATGTTTTAGGAACATAAAAGTGTTTTTTATTTAAAACCATGCTTATGTGAAAGAATTTTTAAAAAAGAAGTAAGAAAAAAAGTAAAATAAAATCAGGGAATGTATGGACTTGGTCTCAGTCTGGTACTCAAAAACACAGCTACATGGTGAGGGGATGACTTTTTATGTTACTCACTGGTTTGAGTAAGCCTTTCCTGGTGCATTATTAAGGGCACTATCACTTGAGTGACACACACACACACAGACACTTCAGTGCTATAGAGACATTATTAAGGCTTCAGTTTGGCTTCTCTGTTCTACCCTTATCCTGATGTTTAACTTTCCATTAATTAGACACTGACAAAAAGGGCATGGAACACTCCTCCCAATTTAGCTTTTAAAGTGACCTTAACGTACATCCACAGTTTAATATAATTTAAAACTTAGTATGGTTACTAACTTGCAGTGTTGTCTTTTGCATTTAGTCATGCGTGTCTCTGAAAGATGTTCTGGAAGAAAGCAGTGTCCACCATGATCTCACACACTCAGGGCTGAATGTCGTATTTGGGAATGTTCTGTATCACGCTCTGAGAGGAGACTGCATGAAAACCCACAACCTCCCTGTTCCTGGGTTTTTTCTGGACTACATCTTCAGCCATTTCACCTCAGGAAATCTCACACTGCATGGTATGCTTGATAGAGAAGAGTCTAAACTGCACATGTGAACTATACCAAATCATGAAATATACCTGATTTTTTTGCAGCCAGTGAGGATTAGTGAGGATTCTCTATGCAAAAAACCTGAGCATACGGGTTAATTGTTTCTTTATGTTGGTTTGTAAATATATTGGCAGCTTCACAAATAAAATAAAATCACTATTGAGCACACACACAAAAGACCAACAAATGCTCTGAGCAGCAAACACTATAAATTAACACCCGAATACTTTGTTCACACCCAAAAACAGACAAACTGTTAGTACCGCACTAATTTGACTACAAAAACTGTGCATGGAGGATGGGCTTCAGTCTATGTTCTCCTCTCCTTTAAATAAGCCTCCCTTTGTATCGTCCTCTTCTTTCAGCACACTTTAACTTCAAATTTAAAGCAGCTCCTCAGCAGTACCCTGCTACCTAAGCGGTACCATTCTAAATGTAAACATTCTAAGTAGAAAACAAACTCACTAGATGTTCCTCGTCTTCACTGACTTTATCTATTCACTGACCCTTTATCTTTTTAAAATATGTACTTAATTTAATAAATGCTGTAATCTCTATATGTTATTCATAAAATTATATATAATTCATGTTATTCTATATATTATTGATAAAAAAATAATAATGTAATGTTGCCTAAACTCAGTTTCAAACTAATTGCAATGTTCACAGCAAATCCGTTTTGGACCCAGTATACACATCTGCCAAAAGCTGTGTCAAAATAATTTTTTTAAGTTAGCAATCCACACAAATGTTAGTACATGAGGCCCTTAGAGAATACTACAATAATACTAAGTGTATAAACTCAACAGTCTGCTGCTTTGAACTTTGGTACCCCATCACTACGGCTTATTTTGGTGACAACTATGGGAAGCTCTTAAGGTGTGGTTGGTTCTGAAGACTCCTGTATACCAACAGCACAAAATTAACAAAGACCACCAAGTACCAGTAATGAGAGTCCGCGCACCACAGTTTAGCAACCACTTGTCCAGAGTAAATTAACTGCCCAGGGAGAGAGAGAAAAAAACTACTCGGGGAAGCCGATATCTGCCTAACTTTCTGATTTTTCAGCTTTTTCAGCATTGTTTTTATGAAGACACCAAAGAATTCCGATGATCGTTTATTAACTGTTTACAATTTTAAAATGAGTAAAAGTGTGTGGTAACAGACATTTCCTTCTTGGCAAAAAAAGTCCAAGAAGGGGAAGAGCAGTCATCATGGAAGCAAAATCCCCAAAAAATCTGCTCAGTGCACAGTTGTCTTGAGGGTCAAATTAGTGATTTAAAAATAAAATTTAGTGTCTGGTCCTTTATAGTAACAACCTCTATTTGATTATAGTTGATGAAGTGGGGTTCAAGTCAATTCTACAATGAAATCACAAAGGAGTTCAAGATGCTGCCAGTTTTTCTAATCCTTTATTCCATCCGAAAACCTTGAAACTAACAAAATACTAAAAACTAAGAAAATTCTGAAAATACCACTTTTTTGGCCTCGCGATACCATACTTGGCTTCTTAAATTAAGTGCTTTTTGGTGCTGTATTCTATACTGTCAACTGACATTGGGTTGTTCTCTGTAAAATTATTTGAACATTTAGTTGATAGTCATATGTTACTCTTGTTAGATTTTGAGGATCTCCTTGTGAGGTTGAATTTGGGAGGAGATGTTCCTGATCATGAACATCTGCGTGAGCATCAGCAAGCCAGAGAAACACTGCAGAGGAACAGCAGCTGGGAATCGGTGACTCATGCACCCACCTATCTACCTACCCACCCGTTCACCCTTCCCGACTCACCTAATCACTCACTCATTCATTCATTCATCCATCCACCCACTCACTTACTCACCCGCTCACTCACTCACCCACTCCCTCACTCACCCACTCCCTCACTCACCCACTCACTTACTCACCCACTCAATCACCCACCCACTCACTTACTCACCCACTCAATCACCCACACACTCACTCACCCACTCACACACTCAAACACTCCCTCACCCACCCACCCACTCACTCACTGACTCACCCAACGACTCACCCACCCACTTACTCACCTAATCACCTGCTCACTCATTTACTGAATCACTCATTATGTTTCAGACATGTTTCAGTGCTGCAGAGCTATGGATGATCTACAGCCTCAACTCCTCTTCTATGACCCAAGAGCAGTTCACTCAGGTTAGCCCTGCACTGGTGCAGCAGATGCTGAGTGGAGGCTGTTCTCAGACTGGCACTGATCCTGACTCGCTGGACATACTCAGCACTGCAGAGAGTATGATCCCCACACTAACACACAAATATCTGAAGTTATCTGATAATAAATATACTAAAATACTGTATGATTTGCAAATCGATTACGAATGATAATTTAAAACTTTAAAGAAAAGTAACTTTTTTTTCTAACAAATACAATTCAGTCGCGCACCTAAAGGAAAGAAAGTAAGAAAATCAGAATGAATCAGGAGTATTTGCAATTAGCTTGGGATTTCCATTTGTTTTTTCACCCACAACAGAAAAACATATTGCTCTATGATACTCTATAGTGCCTGTATATTAACCCTGCCCGAAAAATGTATCAATAATAATTATGATTCCTGATTTCAAAATAAACTCTTTGATTCGTAAGTTCACATTATGATGTCATTTGTATCTCTTATTTGTATCTCTTATCATACGACAATATGAATTGAAATGTAAATTTTGGCACGTAAACGTTAGGTCTCAATTTTGTGAAGCAGTTTTGAAGCAAATAAAACAGAATATACAATTAATTTGATTGATTATTGAAAGACATCTGAAAATTAGTAAAGAGACCCTTTTTAATTGTAAATATCTTGTTTTAGACGTGAATTAAGAATTATGTAATATATAATGTAATGGTGAGTTGCACTCTGAAGGCACTCTGTTTTTCTTTAGTGGCATGGTCTACCGGGTGATTGTGCATTGTATAAATACTATAGGGACATTTTTTTTGTTAAATGGCTGCAAAGATGAAGTAAGGGCAGATAGAAATGTTTTGTATAGCATTAATAAAATAAACATTACCCTTATTAACTCGGGTTTAAAAATAAAACAAATCCTTCTATCAAGGCTCGGAGTTTGTAAAGATGTTCTACACAATGAAAGGATTTAAACCTATTGGTGTCTCTATGTTTAGGGTTCGGATACGCCACACTGGCAAACCTGCTGATCTGCCTGATGGCTCTGCTGGGTGTCTCTGTGCTGCTCTTTTCTAGATGCACACAGGCCTTCCAACTGTGCATCCAGTTCTGCATCAGTCTGGCTGTGGGCTCGTTGACTGGAGATGCTCTGCTGCATCTGCTGCCTGCAGTAAGCACATGGACACATTAGTTACTTTTTATCTTGAAACCTGACAATCCATTTGATTCTAGAATTTTTGGGCTTCATTCAAATTGGGATGGTGATAGTTAAATTTAAACTAGTTTTTTTGTTAGCTTTTAAACTAGGTAAAAAACTGAAAATGCAGACAATGCTTTCAACTTTATTTTCACACCTCAGTCAAGTTTCCTTCTTCATTTTCATTTTTGTATCAACCCTCTGCATATCACACACATCATCAACACTCGCCATCATCTTATATTGTCTTTTATTTCCAAATATTTCAGGGATACATTGGATCGGGCAAATGTCTGAACTGTTATATGTGTAAAAAAGTGACATATGATTTCTCTCTGTGCAGTTTTTAGGCCTCCACAATCATGAACAAGGACATGATCATTCACAGCAAAGCTTTACCTATGTTTACAAGCTTCTTGTGCTTATTGGAGGGATTTACTTCTTTTATCTGATGGAGGGCACCTTCTCAATTCTTACTCGCCCTCAGCATCACCACGAAGAGGTGAGGCTTTATTTATACTGGTGTGAAAACATTTGATATGACTTTGCGTATAGATACTTATTCGTTTAATTAATAGATCAGGTTTTATTGAATAGCCAATCATCTCTGCACCCCATGTTTAAGCATGTCGGGGGCTGGGCCTCTTCTAGGCTCTCTTAGAAAATCCAACTGTATTGGGACACACCTTCCAGTCCAATTAATTTAAATAAATATCTTCTTGTTAAATCCTTCCATAAAAATGTACCTCATGAGATTGCCTACGTTGGAGGTTGTGGGGCTTAATAGAGACATTCCTTCCTCCCCAGACTCACTCACTGAAAACATGACTAAAACCACATTGATACAAGGCAAACTATTTTTGCTCAATTGAATTTATCCTATTGTAATATTTATTTTCCATTAAAATATATAAACAAATTTATCAAAATTTTTGCCAAAGCAAAAAAATGCATTAATGGGCGCGGCACCAAAAATCTTAAAAAACAATTTTATCAGTAAGTGTGTCTATAAATAGATATCTGATCTCGCTGTAATTGCATGCTTCTCACAGGAAAGCTCAGATGTTCATCACTGTGATCATGGGAAAGTCCTGCAAATGTATCAGAAGGAGAAACAGAACAAACACTCCAACTCTCAAGCAGATCTGGTGAGAATACCATGTGAAAGTGGTTCAAACTGTGTCATTGCTTTTTTTTAAGGGTAGACCTTTTTGCTATGGTTGCCAGATCCTCAGGTTTTGTTTATCCGGGTCTATGAAACTCCCTTCTATTTGCATGTTTCAAAGAATAACTATAATTTATTAATACATTTGTCTTTAATAGAAACTTGTTAGCTGTAAGAAAAAGGTAGACCACTATAAAATACATCAAACTTATTGTCAAATTGTCCTGTTTTCCTGTTAGTATCATTATTTGTTTGATTAATATCCTATGTGGAACATGTTCTAAAAACTATGCTTGTTCCTGGTTAATAATTTGTTTTTCAACACAGGTGATTTCAGAAAAAAATGAGAAGTCCTTCCTGGAACCTGTTGTGCCCAAACAAGGTGATGTGTTTTTATATTTATATTCATAGCCATAACCATATAAACATATTTATAATCATGTGTTTTATTTGTCCTCAGCAAAATATAAATGTGCCTCTCTTAAATTAGGATGTTGTGAAAGTTATAAAATGTGAATGTCCTGGTACACAACATCCTGTCGGATTCTCCTTTATATTTTATGTCACCTCGATGATCAAATAAAATTTAATCATTTAATTCTTGCTGAGAAAAGACTTCAACAATGTAAATGATTCATTCAACCAAAATTAAGAACTGTAAAAGTCATTGCAAGCGGTGCTGTGCTGCCTTCGAACGGTCCTTTCTGAAGGCTGTGCGTTCCTATAACCCCACACTGACACAGTTGTAAAGCCTACTGTGTCCCTCCGAAACATTGCATCAATGCTTTGCAGAGCATAAGCTCTGTGATTGGCCAAGGTGGTGCAGAGTCAACACTTGAACTTGTTTTTCCTTTTGTTATCTGAGTTGTGTTTTGGCTAGCAAATAGTTAGTATTGTTATCAAGGCACATTGGAATATTGATCAGACCAAAGATTAGGGTTAGTGATATTGTGAAGTTATATTTTTATAACTTTATATATGTTGCAATTTGGTTAGCTTGTAGTTAGCATTTTATTACACCAATATCAATTGGAGGGGTACATCTGAGAAAGCCCAGTCACTCTTTTGACTATATTTTTATCTTGGTTTTAGAAACCGTTAACATCCCAGAATAGATTGAGACAAATAATACAGAACAAGCACATTAAATCTTTTTAAACTAATCAAACCACCTTAAACTAGATTAAAACCGAGGCAAAACAGAATGTGAATAGGATTAAAGAGGTTATTCCATTGGTTATTCTTGTAGATGATAAGGAAATAATTACTCAGAAGACATGAGTACCAATACAGCTGCATCTATTATTTAATGAAGAAACCCAAATAAAGTCGTAAATTAAATTGTAACATATAGGTCCATTGTCATGCGCAGCTCATAGACGGAGCGCGGAAGTAGGAAAGGAACATCCCAGATAAAAAAGGCCCCTAGAGAGCTGAACTAATCTCATCTCTTTGTTGCCCTCTTTCTCTCTCTATCTCTCTCTTCGCTTCATCAATTGTTTACATTTAACCATCAATACACATTTAATCAGTCTGTATGTGATATAATTTAATATCTACATTAATGATAAATTTTTTCCATTATATAGTGCTTAGTTTTCCCATTTCAGAAAGTGCTAAAAGATCAGATCTTATAAATACAAATCCTATAATAGCTTGAAATTGCATAGCTTCACTTAGGGTTGGGTCTATAGACGATGCCATCGTCCATCGCCGATCGGCAATCCTCCGGCTCTTCTTTCACTCACGCAGTGCCATTGATGGACTTGCGTGAGGCCGGGTGACGGATTTCCCATTTTAGTAACCAGTTTTTGTGGCACTTAGTTTCATGAAATCTTTGGTTTCATGGGATCCCGTCTGTATCTTGGATCATATTTGTCGTCTATCTGCTCTACTCCCCACACCACTTCAGACTTGTCTCGTGGCTGTCCTCTTTCATTCAGTCTAGAGCCAAAGTATTGCCAGATAGGGGAATGTACTCTTTTTTTTATAACAACCACAATCCTTGACGCTACTATAATGACACAGATCGTCTCGCAGACAAAGTGATTGACAGGTGGTAATTTCTGTGTAACTTGTATTTATTTATGTTATGTTTTTGGTAAAACAAAGACCTAGCGAGCAGGCTTGAAATAATTAATACGTTATGAATTAATTATACAAAATAACAATCCCCCTGCCCCAGAGGCGATGCTTCTCATTAGACATCGCTGATGCCAAATGGGTCGACATCGCCCAACCCTAGATTATTTAATAACTCATCTGTAATTGTGTGATCAATAAAAAAATTTAAAGTGTTCAGTGTCAGCTGGTCAGACTCATACTGGTGAATCACTGACAAGCCACTTTAGCTGAACACTACTTCAGTCAGCTTTCTTTTTTGCTTTGTCTGCATAGCCCATAACCTTTTGTCCTTTTAGTTTAAGTAAACCTAAAAGAAGTTAACAAGTGCATAAAGATTCAGAACAAAAATAATTTTTGTACAACTAACAATGAAGAGTTCTTGAGACTTGGGATGACATCATTTCATTGGGATGAAAGCTGCTTCTCGTTGCAGACACCATTCCCACAAATTAGTATCAAGGTTTCTCGCTCTCAATGCATCTTTGATAAAAGTGGTTTTCATTGTGTAAACGGTTGGAAGTTTCAGACTTTTTATTTCCTCACATGCGCTGCATACAACAGACAGTTTAGTTTCTGATCAGAGGCAGCAATACTTGAGAAAGATGCCCTTTCAAAAACAAATGTCAGTGGAGGCCTAGATAAAACCATGATATGAATAAAATCCTCTCTGATTTTAATGTAAATATTTGTACATAGTTGAACAGTGGAAAGCAAATCTAGTTCATTACCCCTTTAAAAGCTATTGCCCACTTTTTGGCTGGTTTCAAACTCAGCAGAACCTTTCCAGCTATTTTCTTGGGGAAAAAAACCCTGTATGCACAGTTCCTGAAGCCACATGAACCCTCTGATGGTTATCTGTTGTTGCTACTCCCTCTTAGGCTGATTTTAGGGTTTGGTTGCAATTAGATAACATATAACACCATAGTCATAGTGTCTGATCTCACACATTTTTTTGAAGCAAAGTTTTATTCTGGGTGCTGCATCATGACCAGATAGATAAGGTGGGAAGTGAGCAGCGCTTAGATGACGAAGCTGAACCTGAGCATACACATAGCAGGGATCTGTGGCTGTCACTCAAGTAGCCATGTAATTTAACATACTATAACCAAATTAGTACTAATCAAATCACCCAGTTAAAGTAGTATATGAAGAGCACACCATTGGTACCAAGTTGTTTGGACCAGCCTCGAGGAATCAGTTCATAAATTGACGTTGAATTCACTTTCTTATTGGCTTCATGTGGGAGTGGTTCTAACTAGCATGCTTTGAAATGGTTTAGTATTGTCTAAATCAGTGCAATAATAGTTTTCTTGACTTCTCACTTCAGAACAGCGCCTGCTCCCCTACATGATCACTATTGGAGATGCTATACACAACTTTGCCGACGGCCTTGCTATCGGAGCAGCGTTCTCCATCTCCTGGCGCTCAGGGCTTGCAACATCGCTGGCCGTACTCTGCCACGAGCTTCCACATGAGCTGGGTACGTAGATCCACACACTCCTGCAGCAGAAATAGAACCACCACAATCCCAAGAAAGATCATCAGTGACAACATTAGCACTCCGCTCTACTTAACTGTATCTTATTTGTACCTAAATCAGTACCTCAATTCGCAAACACTTGTAGCTATATTTTTGAGATCGTGATTCACCCTGAAATTGACTTCTGTGTGTGTCTGAGTTGATTATTCACTGGTGACCACACAGTAAGTTTTAATGTCTGGTTTGAAGTGTTTGCTCTGCAATAAACTGAGTGCTTATTAGTGTGAAGGGTTTTCTGACGTGAGGTTTGTGTCAATAAGTTATCACACCACCACATTTGAGTCATGAATCTAGCAGATAAACTCTGCATTAGATAGGTCTGAGTTCTCAACCTCATTCTGCACATTCATGCTGTTTGTCCTCATGACCAAAGAGTCTCAGGACTGAACTATACTGTGCATCATGTGTCTTTTCTATGACTAGCTTTTTACTATCTAAAACAGTAAATTCTAGCAATGTCAGAAGAACGTGTTTGGTTACATGGATGATATTTATAAAAGATCAAATAAATCAGAAATATGTTTCATGTTAAAATTGTGTGAGTGATATTTGTTTTCTGTGTTATCTGTTAGTGTTTTATGTGAAATATCTCATTGCTTATCTAGTTAGCTAGTTGTTTGTGCACAGAATATTAAATCAACCAGGAAACACTGCACAATTACATTCAGCTTAAGGCTCAATTGTTGTCTGGTCAGTTTTCTAAATGGTCGGCATTTGCTCAGCTTGCTGACTGTTTAGTTTATGGTTGTTACCTGTCAGTTTTTTATTGGTTGGTTGATCAGTTTCATTGTATTCTGAACTGGTTGGTTAGGAAATTGGTAGTAAATGTTGTAATTTTTTGTAATAGATTGGTTGTTTTGTCAGTTCACCATTGATGGGCTTGATGAGCATTGGGTAAATGTGGTTTGCTATTGGTTCATTTCATGAACAGTTTGTTTGATTAAATGGCTGGAATATTGATTATACATTTAGAATTTTTCATTGTTGGAAGTTGTTTGGTCAGTTTCATGGTTACATGTTTTTTGTTTCATTGAGTGTTTCAATAGATTGATATCTGTTTGGTTGACAGGGATATTGGTTGGAAAATTTCATTTTTTTTTTTTACAAGATTGGTAGGTTGATCTGTCGATTTTATTTTTGGTGGATTGTTTGGACATTTGGTCAGTTTGCTTACTGATTATTCAGTGTGGTATTTACTGAAGTTTTCTATTTGGATGACTTGGTTGAATGTGGGAACTGTTTGTAGACTGGTTGGTTGATTGGTTTCTTGGTTGTCGGTTGAGTAATTGGTGGAATATTGTTTCCACTTTTTTGCTTCCTTTAATAGATTGGTTGTTTTCAGTGTTAGACCGTTGGTTGAAAATTTTGTTAGCTTTCTGATGGGTTGGTCAGTTTATTTGTTGCTTGGTTGACTTCCAGGAATGTTTGAACAGTATGCTGACTGGTATTCTGATAGAATGTATAACCCATATGCGAATAATTTAGTTCATTTTTTTACATGTTTTTTTATTTAGATTGATTGGTTGATATTATTGTAAGAGGGTGGATTGGACTTTTGATTGCTTGCTGACTAACTGGTCAGTTTAGTGGATACTGGATTTGCTGTTTGTTTGGCTTGTTGGAATGCTTGAGCAGTTTGCTGACTGGTTGGTTGATTAAATGGTCGGTGGATGGGTTTTAATAAATTAATCATACCGTTGCTTTTGATAATCATTGTTACATACGTCAAAATTGGGCCCGTGCTCACAAACACAGACATTACATTACAGGATATATTACACATTACAAGATAGGTCACTCGAGAGGTAGCATAGGAAACGATAGATACAATTGAAAGTATAAGCTCATAAAATACTTGTTTGGATGTTTATACAGTTTGCTGACTGGTTGATTTCTTACTTGCTAGGTTTTCAGGAACCTGTAATCAGACAACTCTGTTAATTGACTTGAATATTATAATGAGCACATTTAGATAGTTGATCTGTACTTAAGTTTTTTAGTCAATGTTTGTTGTTGGGAAATATAAAGGCTGAGAACAGAAGTTGGTTTATTCTGGACCTAGGAATAAAAAAAATGTTTGTTCGTTCTCTTTGTAGATCAAAGTGAACATAATTTTAACATATTTTTATTTGATGAATATATTGACTGATGAATGCTGTCTGATTTTGTTTTCAGGTGATTTTGCGATCCTCCTTCATTGTGGTGTATCTGTGAAGCGTGCTCTTCTCCTGAATGTGGGGAGCTCTCTCACTTCCTTTGTAGGCTTGTACATTGCTCTTTCGGTCTCTACGGAGTCTGTTGCAGAGGAATGGATTTCAGCTGTCACCGCAGGGCTTTTTTTATATGTGGGGCTGGCAGACATGGTAAGTCTCAAACTACAAGAAATAAAACAAAGTGTGCATGTCCGAATAAATATGTCTAGTACTGTGCTTGACCGAAAAAATATGTTGAAAGCTGGTTGATGTTGATATCTTTTACTTTTGTTGCACAATTGTCAATAGCAAAAATAGAGTAAAACCATGATTACATGAACATTAATGTATTGTAAAAAGCATGAACATTAAAAACATTTTGCCCTCTTTGTGAAAGGTTATACTTTCTACTACATAAACAATGTCACATAAAGGGAACAGTTTTTGGAGATTTAATCATAGATATACCTAAAATTAATTATTTGGTTTCTAGACTAATGTAAATGACAACATTACAGTTGAATAACATATCTGTTCAACTATTTGCTGTATCTAATTGTTTGGAGGCGAGAGTTTATTACAGGCTAGTGAATCATGAGTGCATAGATAAGGGGGTGGCCTCTGTTCTCTTTTTTACTGTACGAGTCATATGCCAGGAAGCCTAATGAACACAGAAAGAACCTGTTAAATCTCAGATTGATGGTCCCAGTGCTTGACATCAAAAAACTAAATTTGTACTTGTACTTTGTACTTTCTTTGTTTTGTGCACATTTTATTGGTGTTCTGAAACTGAAGGCAGCTTTGCAAAATTCTCATTGATCATTCACATGAGCTCTTTTTATATGTATAGTGCAAATGAAATGTAAAATAACAAATTACCCCTTTGTCATAAGGAGGTGATCAAAATTAGAAAACGTTCGCTTGATGTCAACACAAACTCATAAAAGTCTTCTTTTCTCTGTTCTCTCATCAAGCTCCCGTCCCTGATTCATGTGGACAGTAAACAGCCCTGGCTGGTTTTCCTTCTGCAGAATTTGGGGCTGTTGAGCGGCTGGGGCATTCTCTTGCTTTTGTGCCTGTATGAAGACCAGATAGGACTCTAAGGGACTTTTCATTCCAGCCAACTGTAAAAATATCCATGGAGGAGTATTACTACTCTTTTTGAAAATGAAAATCTTTGTAAATATTATGTTTGGTTTTAGTGAGAGAGATGAAATGTTTAGGAAGCATTTTGTGGTTCTTGCATTATGTAAAAGATTCTTTACCTTTACTGTAAATTAGCATGTAATATACTTTTTAATTCAGTTCCTTAACTGAATATTTGTAAGACTCCAAACATGATTGATCATTGTTCATCTTAGATATCATGAATTCACAGTTTTTTTTTATATTTTTATGTATAGCATATTTATGTAGTGCGTTAGACTATTGCTTGAGAAAAATGTTGTTTTCTTGTTCTGTATTAAACGGAAGAAATACCAAATGTTGAAAAGTTTCAGTCCTTTTTTTATGTATGAGCTATCAATGCTTATGTTATTACTGAGAGAAAATGTATACTTTTATCCTCAAATTCCGCTCATTTTTGATCTTAGGCTAGACTAGGTCTCAAAAAGGGTTTAGTGCTGCATCCCCTCTTATTCTGCTATTAATACACTCTAATGATAAAAATCAATTGGTGGTTTAATTAATAAATTGTGAAGAGAGGACTTTAATAGTCATTGTTCTTCCCTGAAATAGAACAGTTCTGGGGGAGCAGATGGTCCTCTGAAAGCTTTCTGTATTGTTTAGCATTCACAGATTCTTGTAGAACTCCCTTGCAGTTCACAGCATCTGTTAGCCACTTCATCAGAAAATCTGCTTCTGACTTGTAAGCTAAAATATTATTGAAGAAGAGCTAATATTTATGTCCTCGCACAGTGTATATTTAATTACATTTCTAGGTTAAATAAAATAACCCATACCTTTAATATATGTATTTAAATAGCCAGGGCATGCCTAGTATTAATCAAATAATTTATATTTTAAGCCAAATCTTTGAAACTGTTATAATCTGTCAACTTTTTTTAATATGGATCATAACATTTGCAAGCATTTGTTTGTGGTTTGTACGTCTTGTAGTCTGGCAGTAAGAGCCAATAGCAGTAATGCTTTTCAGTCTTCCGATGCAAGGCTTGATGGGAAATGTAGCTCTTGGATAACAAGTCATTCTGCTTGGAGCTGTTCCAACACATAGCATGCCCATTTCACATAAACATTTAACAGCATTTAAAAGGTGAGTCTTGCTTCCCAATAACTATGAAGAGGTAGCCTGTTATTGGTCTTGTTCATTGATTATTCTCATGATAAGTTTAGGCAAGCAGTAAATTGCCAGCAAACCTATCACATGGAATTAATCAAACAACTAGTCACTTTATTCATATGTCCAACTAGAAAACTGACAAAACAATATTCAATAATCCCACCATAGCTAACCAGTCAGCAAGTTAACCATATCTGACCAACCAACATGTCAGCAAATCAACAAGAAGTCCAACCAGTCAAAATACCAGACAACTGAACAAACAACTTACCAAATTCTCAACCAGCCAAATATCAAACCAACAACATATCATCCAACTACTCTAGTATCCAGTATCAACCAACATAACACAATTCTAATAAACAAACATGTAACAAATCATTCAGCAAACTTAGTTAGTATAATCAAACGAGCCAGCAATTCACCAACAGCCACCCTCTAAACAAGGTAACCAACCACCAAACCAACCTGCTGATCTTATTACATTTGCTTACCATATGGCCAATCCCTTCAAATGTCTAGCCGAGGAATCAGCTTAACCAGCTAATAAGTTAACCAGCTAATAAACCAACGAGGAAACCAACCAACCGTTTCAGTAAAATTTGCAAATTCTCAACCAGTCAAATGTCTAACCAACACACTTATTAACCAACAAAACAAAGTTATCCATTTGACCTATTTGTTATCAATAAAGACAACATTAACGTGGAATTTGAGTTATTATTTTTTTTTATTCCCTCGTGCAGCACTCACAAACGAGCTCATGTTACTCCCCTCTTCATTTGCTCCCCATTGCAGCTCGGGTTAAAATCAAATCGCTAACGTTGGCATACAAAACTATCTCCAGATCAGCCACTGTCTACCTCCATGAGCTCATACACTCCTTCATGTCCTCCAGAAACCTGCGCTCAGAGAAGGAACAGCGACTCGTGGTTCCATCCCACAAGGGCAGGAGATCTCTCAGCATAACCTTCTCTCTCACTGTCCCTGGCTGGTGGAACAAACTCCTGATCCAGTCAGGAAAGCAGCAACACTAACAGCTTTCAAATAGCAACTGAAAACTCTTCTCTTCAGGGAACACGTACTATAAAAAATTAAATAAAAACTACTTTCTTTTTTCCTCCTGTCTTTATCTTCGTCCTCTACTCCCTCACTGCTTTGGTTTATTGATCAGTTGATAAAAATTCTATTATGACAAGCTGAGATAGACTTTGATGGTGTAACAGATTGCATATTGTCTCTCCCCTAATGTAAGTCCCTTTGGACTATAGCGTCCGCCAAATGCATAAATAAAAAATAAAATAAAAAATAAGTGCACACTACGACACATTGTCAAAATTAGATTTTAAATATCACAGCATCATACATACAAAAACACAATCTAACCCACTTAAAACTTACATAAATGTTAATAAACCCCTATTCAACTGAAAATGGACAGCAAAAACAGCACACGGAAGTTTATAAAGCACATCGCGAACTATACAACTAAGAAAACATATTCAAACATTTGTACAATCAAACGTTGGGAAAATAAAATGAATCAATTTTAAGTTGGTCTCAACATTTTGTAACCTTTGATGACGAATCGACTCTAACATCCTGCTCCCACTGAAGAGCTCTTCTCTTAAAGTGACAGTACCTGGTTTCCCAGGTTTTCTCATAAAGAGACAGAACCCTACACTATTTCTACTCAAGTAAACCTCTTACAAACCAGTTAGCAAACTTACATAATCAAGACAAACAATTGGCAAGAAACTGGTCCAATTAATCCACTTCCAGTCCTATCAACTTCCCAAATTCCCAAACAGTCAATTCCCAACAAGTTTTTTCT
Organism: Danionella dracula; assembly: GCA_900490495.1. NCBI lineage: Eukaryota > Metazoa > Chordata > Actinopteri > Cypriniformes > Danionidae > Danionella > Danionella dracula. The sequence goes on along the minus strand of UELW01000964.1, from coordinate 3,599 downwards.
CAATTGCTTCGGTACATTTCTAGAAACAGTCTTAACATTCTCTAAACTGTGAGTGCAAATGTCACAACTGTTCGCAGGAACTTCAAAACTTTATAGCATGTCTGCAAAATGTAGTTACATTAAAACCTAGTTATTGTGTCAATAATTTGGCCAAGGCCACCAAAATGTGAAGTATTTTTGTCATTGTGTGAGCCACACTGGTCAAAATGTTTAGTTGTTTTTTCACCACAACAGTCAACCATGAAAATTAAGGGTTTAAACAAAAATCTCATATTTGTTGAGAAAAATCAATAGTATGTAGAAAAAAAGTCTATGAACATTTGTATTTCCACAGTTTATTTTTGTACTTCATGTGTATATATACACAATAAAAGTGTATTACTGTGCATGTCAAGTAACTGAGTAACAAGATTTCACTTTACATTTCATATTTGTGTATTACATCCGTGAAAATGTATTGAAATAACATTCATGGGAAAAAAAATGAAAACACTTATGTGACATTTATGTGTGTTAGCATTTCTTTTTTACTTGAAAGTGTTACTATTTAAAGTGTTTTTAAAGTTGTGATTTAATTTTGTTGAAACAAATCAAGGAACTTTTATTCATAGAAAAAATCTAAATCAAAGAACTCAAATTTTCAAAGTTAATTTGGACAGATAAGAAAAAATTATCAAAAACAAAACATAACCACTACAATGTCTCAGTTTAAAAAAAGACAATAAATAATATCAATGTATCTACCATGAGCACAAAAATGTTTCTATGTAGGTACAGAGTGTGCATCCATCCATGTTTCTGATCATCTGATAAAGGTTTTTAGGTGATTTAGTGAGCTTTACCACCAGTGCATGAGTAACCCTTGATTACAGTTTATGTGTGAGGACTTGAGGTGTGGTTCTGCTCACTAAAGCAAAATACACTCCTTGAACCTGTTGTTCAGAGTTTGACCCAACACACGCAGACAGATCTCTGGGATAACGCTAGGCAGACTCTTCACCACTTGCATAACATTTCGAAAATAACATTACAGAGACAGAATTGACTCTGAACCCTGACTGTTACGAATCAAGTAACATAATCTAGATTTCAAATAGGATTTTGTTTTTTTGTTATTTACAAGTTATAATAGAAAGATATGAAAATGTGGGTAAATCCAATATTATTGACATTCATAAAAATGTAATAGGTTGAATGCTTAGACCATTGACTGGTTGGAAGTTTGCTGACTGACTGTTTGGCTGGTTGAGAATTTATTAGGTAGGTTTGTGATAAGCTAGTTCCAAGGATTAGGGTGTTGCTGTCTATTTGGTTGGTCAGTTTCCTGACTGATTGATTGGTTAGATTTGGTAAGGTTTGGTTGATTGAAAAATGGAGTGAGAGATCTAAAGTGCAATAATAAATGACAATAATGTCTTTGCAAATATAAATTCTGTCAGCATTTCACCATAGACAGTTTTAAAAATACATCAGATGACTATGAAACAGCTCTATAAGGTGCCATTTGAGAGGAACAGTGGAAGAACCAAGGCATTGGACATCAAACCAGTATGTCCAGGTAAACCATTGATGTGCACTTAGTGAGTTTTCCTGTATTTCTAAGATGCCTGTATTACTTTACAGTACGTTTCAGAAACCCTTGTCACATTTAGTGTTACATTTTTCTGTGTTTATTCATAGAGAATCATTGAGTTAGGAGAAAAAAAAACCCTCAAATATAGATGAACTCTTCCTAGATCAAGCAAAAGATTCTGCTAATGGGGTAAACAAATTTGCGCTGACAAGAATTCTTAAAATTAGCAAAAACTTCTAGCTGGTAACATAAGCTGTTGGATCTTAAAAAAATACAAAAACTCTCAAAACAAGTCTTTCCAAGCTGTAAAAAAAACGCATTGAAACTAGAATATTCCAACTTGCATCTAGTCACTAGTGGTCTTACAACTACACAATCTGTCTTAAAACTAGAATGTGAATACTAAGTGTTCTTCCTCTCTCCTATCAAAACTGTCCTATCTAAAAATGCATCAATAGGCCTAAATAATATATTATTTATTTATTTAAAATTATATTTTTAAGTTAGAATTTCTAGTTTTAAGAACACATATTCTACTTTAAGAACTAAAATTAAGCACAAATTTTCTTAATTTAAGGTCATATATACTTATTTTAATACTAAAGGTTCTAAGTTAGTCTTAAATAAAAGAGAAAACATCCTAATTTTAAGACAGACTGTCTAGTTTTAAGACAACTAGAGACTAGATACAAGTTGAAATATTCTGTTCAGTTTTACAACTTGTAAAAACTTGTTTTGAGAGTTTTTGTCTATTTATCAGCTGGATTTTTTTCTAATTTTAAGAAATCTTAAGTCAAATTTGCTTACCCCATTGGCAGATTTTTTTGCTTGATATAGGAAGAGTTTAACTTTGACATTTCATTTTCTTGTTCCAAGAGTGCATTTTTTGCAGTGGCACACTGATGGTGGAACTGGTTCTCCAAGTCAGGCCAGGGTAGGCAGCCTGCAACCAGGTGAACACTTCAACACATTTCACCATCAAGTAACCATCAAATAGTGCAGTAAATACCAACTCCACACTGCTTGCGTTCCCCTGGCACCCACCAGCTTGGACCCCATTGAAGGGACTGATGTGCAGTTGAAATATAAACAAAATTAGGGTTAACGTAACCAGAAATGAAAACGAACAGAAAACAGAATAAAGGCTAATCACAACACACACTTAAACACTGGATAAGGGCAAAAATATAATTACACATACAAAGCAAAAACACAGAAACTTAACTCAAGGGGAGATGAGCCCGCTCGCTCGCAGTCCAATACTATATGTAGACAAGGGCTGCAGGGGCGGACAGCAAGGGGGACAGGCAGTGACAGGCCCAGCACCAACACCTAGCCAGGGCAGTGAAACGGCGAAATAAGGTAATAAAATAAGGTAAGCAAAACAGCAGCAGGGTGGGATCCAGGTCTGAGTACTGGGAGGCTGTCAGCACTTCCAAAGTGTACACAGAAAATTAAATTGGATTAATGCAAAACAGTAGAGAGAGAGAGAGAGAGAGAGAGAGAGAGAGAGAGAGAGCTATAGAGAGAGAGAGAAGAGAGGATAGAGATATATACAGAGAGCGCGAGTTTATAGGGAGAGGGATCGTCGATGTATGAGGTGATCTTTCTCTTCTAGTTCATCTTTCTCTTTCTCGTTCCTTTCCTGTTCTTTCTCTCTTCTCTTTCTCTTCTCTCTGCGTGTGCTGGCTAGTGAGATAGAGAAGCTAATCCCCATTTTACTAATAAACTGAGAAAAATAGTCAAACTAATTGGATTGGAATGAACCATATCCCTCGGAGACAGCGTTCACATACCTCAGTTTCTGTATACTAACTGCGAAACCATAAGTGCCAGAGGGGCGAAGCTGGAGTCAGTGATGCACACAACGCACCAAAATAAGGGCCTTTAAATAATATAAGTCCTCCCATCTGATTGGCCAATGTTAGGTCTAATTAGGATCACTTGCACACTACAATAGCAATGAAAACTACTCTCTCCTAATAATTTTGCCAAGGGGGAGCATGTAGACTCAAAAACAAACAAA
>UELW01000395.1:0-46340 GCA_900490495.1 Danionella dracula | reverse complement strand
TATTTGCATGTGTTTGGACTTGTGGGGGAAACCGGAGTACATGAGTACAGCTCGAACCAGCGTACTACCCACTACGCCACCGTGACGCCTATGCATCAGAATGTCTTTCCTAATAGAAAATGAAAGTTATCAAGGCCGTAGTATGCATGTTTTTCTTTGAACAATCTCAATCAATAATGAGCTCTAATAGTCGAAATCTCTTTCTTTCTCAGGTCTGCTGGTGAAAGAGGCTCGGATTGAGATTTCGCGGCAGCAGGTGGAGGAGCTCTTTGGTTTGGAGGATTTCTGGTGCCAGTGTGTCGCCTGGAGCTCTGCGGGCACAACCAAAAGCCGCAAGGTGCACGTCCGCATCGCCTGTGAGTACCAACACAATCTTCAGAAGCTCTCTCTCTCTCTCTCTCTCTCTTACACTCTTACACACAAACATGGCCTGCGAGGACGTCTGCGAGCTGGCTGAAGGTAATGGAGCGTTTATGCAGATCCGAGGCTCCAGACAGGAGACAGTCTGGTGCACATTAACATACACACGCAGACGCATGCAAGGACCGTCTGGACATCTCTTTATGATCATATTAATCTTCTTCATTTCCTTCGATTATTAATGTGGATGCTTGTGGTGGGAGCAGGTGAGCTAGAAGGGAGGCTACTCATCCTCTTTTCGTCCTAGAGAAAGAGGAAGAGATAGAGAAGGGGATTGAGAGAGAGAAAGAGAGGTAGAGAATAATACAGAAAGAGGGACAAGAAAGAGAGAGAGAGAACGAGAGAACAAAACAGAGATAAAGAGAAATAATTAAGATTGTGGGAGAAAAAAGTGTTTTAAGTAGAAATAGAGAGAGAGGGGAAGAAGGAAAGAAAGTTGGGTGAAGAGATAGAGAGGTTGAGAGAGAGAGAGAGAGAGAGATAATAAAATACATAGAGCAGGAAGAAGAGATAAGGAGAGAGGCAGAAAAAATAAGACATGGTTAAAGGGAAATAAAGAGAGGGGGAACAAGAAAGAAAGAAAGAAATGGGAGAGTGTAGAGGAGGAGGGAGACGGTGAAGAGAAGAAAGTAGGAAGAGGAAATAGAGAGAAGAAAAAGGCAGATGGAGAAGAGATGGAGAGAAGGAAGAGAGGGAGAAGAGATAGAGAGAAGGAAAGAGATAGACGAAGAAGAGGTAGAGAGATGGAAAGAGAGAGATTGAGAATAGGTGGAGAGAAAGAAAGAGAGAGAGAGAGGGAGAAGAGGTGAAGAGAAGGAAAGAAGAAGAGGAGATAGAGAGAGACAGAGAAGAGGTAGAGAGAGATGGAGAAGAGGTGGAGAGAAGGAAAGAGAGAGGCAGAGAAAAGGTAGAGAAATTGAAAAAGAGAGATTGAGAAGAGGTGGAGAAATGGAAAAGAAGGAAAGAAGAAGAGGAGATAGAGATAAGAGAGAGACGGAGAAGAGATAGAGAAGGAAAGAGAGAGAGAGAGAGAAGAGGTGGAGAGAAGGAATGTCCGGTGCTTCCTGTTTGAGAAAAGCATCCTCTCTTTCGTCCTTAACGAAAGTTTCTTTGTTGACTGGAGTTCATCAGAGCTCCTAGTCTCGTTCGGCTCCATTTACGCTCAAACAAAGCATCTGGAAGATTTAGATGCTACAATATTGATACATTTCTCTTAAAAATATCCCAAAACAAACCAAAGTCTCGCGGTTTCTCTGATAATTTTGCGCAGTGCTAGCAGAGTAAAGATGTCCTCCGGAGCAGTTTGAGCAAAGCTTTCCACCACAGACGCATTCTTGAGCGTTAATTACTCCTCAGATTTATTTTCGCTGTGGAGAATTAAAAAGTGAGATGCCAAGCATCGGTGCACATCAAAGCGGTGTTTGATTGTGTACGCTCGATGACAGGTCCAGTCGTAGTGTGAGCTGAGGTGCATCATGGGAACTCTCGGCTGGGTTATGGGTGATTGAGCTGGGCGAGAAACCCTCGGTCACGTGCCAGCAGACACACGCGCTCACACGCTGGCACGGGAACATGTCAGCGAGGTAGAAGACGGTGATAGATGATCACAGCACAACGAGACACACGCACACACACACGCACACTCGCAAGCACACGCACACACACGCACACGCACGCACGCACACACACACTAGACTAGAATGCTCAGCTGCTCTCTCTGACCTGTGTGAGAGAAACAACAAGATATATTTTAAATAACACGGTAAACAAAGGGTTAAACAGAGGCTAACGTTAATGAAAGGATCTCAAAACATTAAATAGAGTTTAACTGAGCAACCAACGAATGATGCAAAACTCGTTTTTGTGTGCGCGATTCAGATCTTCTTTAATTCATTTGATTATTTTTGTTTGTCGGAAAATACAATGACATCATGATATCCAAAAGCATCTACTTGCAAACTCCCCCAAAACAGAGCAAAACACAAGAATCTGTAAGAACGTACTTACACACGAGATAGAAAGAGAGAGGGTAGAGTGATAGAGGTATATAGAGATAGATAGAAATAAAGAGAGAGGATAGAGTGATAAAGAGCAAGGGGAGATAGATAGAGATAAATAAAGAGGGTAGAGGTATAGAGAAATAGAGAGATAAAGAAAGAGAGAGTAGAGTGATAGAGGTGTAGAGACAGACAGACAGACCGACAGACAGACAGATAGAGGGATGGATGGATGGATGGATGGATGGATGGATAGATAGATAGACAGACAGATAGATAGATAGATAGATAGATAGATAGATAGATAGATAGATAGATAGATAGATAGATAGATAGATAGATAGAAAGATAGATAGATAGATAGATAGATAGATAGATAGATAGATAGATAGATAGATAGATAGATAGAGAGCTAGAGAGAGAGAGAGAGGATACAGTGATGCCGTGTAGAGAGATTGATAGAGAGAGTGATAAAGAGCAAGGAGAGAGAGAGAGAGATAGAAAGAGAGGATAGAGGTGTACGTAGAAAGATAGGTAAGAGGGTAGCGTGGTAGAGGTGTAGAGAGAGAGAGAAAGTGAAAGGATCGAGTGATAAAGAACCCGAGGAGGGAGAGAGAGAGAGAGGGGTAGAGAGAAAGAGCTAAAAAGAGAGAAAGAAGTATTAGCATCCCCACCTAAGATGAAGAGCCAGGCAGCTGATGTATTTATCTTCCTTCATCACAAACTTATCTCTCTCTCTCCCAGAGACTCTCCTCTCCTCACACACTCCTTCTCTCTCTCCCCATCTATCCTCTCTATCTCTCACCACCATCTCTCTCTCTCGTCTCTCACCCCCTTTCTCTATCTTATCTCTCTCTCTCTCTCTCTCTCTCTCGCTCTCTCCCTAAAAGCGCTCCCAGATTGTCTCAGAACACACACGTCTGGGTTTACACTTCACTCGTTCACACCAGAGCTGCTGAAGGAGTGTGAAGAAGAGACGAGTCTGGCCTTCTGTCCGCTCGTGTTAAGCACACACAGACTCCCAGACGCTCCGGAACATTATGAGCTAATAAAGCAATGTTTGCTTTGGTCCCAGAGAATGGCAGATGGCGCCGTCCTTCACACCTTCTCTGAGTGAGCCTTCTCACTGACCCTCAGAAGTCTGGGATTTTCGAATCATGTGGGATTGAAAACGCTGAACATCTTAAACGCATATTAAAAGACAACAAACGTGTTTTTGACTTGTTGTTGGAGATTCTCAAAACCAAATAATTAATCTTTCAGAATCACGTTAGGGATACTTCAGGATTCCACCGTGAGCTTTTACGATGAAGATGCAGGAGCCAGCACCGATATGTGCGCGGACGTGGGTATAGTGAACACTAGAGGGGGCAAATACACAGCAGCGTATTGTGTATATTAACTGAATTGAAATAAAAATTCTGTCCAGTTACTAACGTTAGCATTTATTACAGATGTCTACCGGTACTGGGACTCAATACCTAACCCTATAGGCGACTGTCTTGGCCTCCAACTTTTAAGCCCATCCATCCATTGAAATATTGAATCCATTGAAATATAGAATTGCATTGAATTAATTAAATTGATTGGTATTTACTGGATTTTATTTTTTGTCCACTTAAATAAGCTTCAGCATTTCTGACACTCGTTTAGCTTTATACAGAATTATTTTTTAATTAAATGAGGAGAAGACGGATGTGATGTCTTCGGCCCTGCAAAGACGCACAATATCATTATGGAGGAGCTCCATAAATGTTTCCCAACTGTCTCTCCTAGGGCAGAGATCTGGGGGTGTTTCTGGATAATATTCCTAATATAAATATTTCTTAATGTGCCGAAGACCCACAGCGTTTACCTTAAACCTTAAAAAAAATAACTTTTATGTCTGGGCCGGTTTCCTATTTTTTTTCTTAGTATATATATATATATATATAAATATATATATATATATATATATATATATATATATATATATATATATATATATATATATATATATATATATATATATATAGCCCGGCACATCCAGTTTTTAGAGCAGATCTTTCCTTTTGAAAGTTATTACCCTTCTTTTTCTTGAAGACAACTTTTTGAAGTTTTTTCATCAAGTGACCAAAAGAATTCCTCTATGATGTTTTCTGAATTAACTAATTGTGATGCTGACTGAACAGCTGAGTGTCACGTACATTTTTAATGTTTCTTCATGTATTTGCCATGATTTTTTTTATAAATTCTTAGTAAATTTTACTATATATATATATATATATATATATATATATATATATATATATATATATATATATATATATATATATATATATATATTTAATACAATTAATGACCAGCTCAACATAACCAAAACATCAAGTATTGAAATTAAATTGATATTTATAATATAACTATTTTATATAGTGGCAACGACAGAATAATGTTCAAGTTTTATTCATTATTGAAGTAACACATTATATTTTGCTACAAACAAACACTAAACAAGTCCCGCCCTTAACCACAGACACAATAGAACGGTCCTGTTTTTGGAGGGAAAGATTTTAAAATGGCCGCCTATGCTGAGCTGTGATCATCTTGAATGGAGTTTGTGTGTCTTTGAGTTTTTTTTATGGTTTGGCTGTTTTAAACACATTAAACACAAACAAAAGTAGGATATACGAATGTAACACCTAGTCGTGATTACATTAGAAGTAATATTAGTTATTTGAAAAAATGCTTAAAAAATAGCCGTGATTGAGCGTGTGACTAACAGCCAGTGTCGTCTTTCTTCCAGTCTTGAAGAAGACATTCGAGCAGGAGCCTCTGGGGAAGGAAGTTTCTCTTGAACAGGAAGTGCTCCTGCAGTGCCGCCCACCCGAAGGAATACCTCCCGCTGAGGTGAGACACACATTCAGCCTCACACACACAGCTGTCAGTGTCGCACTGACTCTACAGATCAGCTTTTCCTTTTGAGTCTAATGTCAAGCTTTATCCTGTCACTAGCCGTCAGATAGCAGTCACTATTTTTATATATATATCCTGCATATACTCCTCAATGTTTCAAATGGAAATATTGTTGCGGATTTGGTGACCAAAAGGAATTATAAACAAAATGTATTGTAAACAAAAATAAGTAAATGACCAATTCCTAATATATATGTAAGTGAGATTGGTGCCCTAGTGATTACAACAGTATAGGGAACCTTTTTTAAATTCAGTTTGACTATACATTGTTTTAATACATTTGATATTAGAAAATATATATATATATATATAGAACAGACCAAAAGTTTGGCAGCCAGTTAGTTTTGGCAGTAATTTTTTTTGGAAGGCAGTTAGATAATTGGTCAATCAGTCAATTGTTGCTTCAACAGTCAGTCAAACTGATAGTTGTTTGGTTAGGTAGTTAGTTAGATGGCCGGTTTGGTTGGACAGTCAGTTAGGCAGTTAGTTAGTGGAGTAGTCAGTTCGTCAGTCAGTTGCCTTTTAGTCGGTCAGTCTGACAGATTGTTGCTTCGACAGTCAGTCGCTCAGTTAGATGGTCGGTTGTTTGAACAGTTATTAAAAATCTTACTGACAGACCAAGTGACTACTCCAATAATTACATTCTTAACCGACTTTCCATCTCACTGACCGCCCAGTGAGATGGAAAGTCGGTTAAGAATGTAATTATTGGAGTAGTCAGTTGGTCTGTCAGTAAGATTTTTCGGTCAGTTAGGAGGGTTGATCAGTTGGACAGCCAATCAGTCTGATGGCTGGTTGGTTAGAAAGACAGGGAGAAGATTGATTGGTTGGAAAGCCAGTGAGACAATCACTCATTTGGACAGTGTGCAAAACAGTTAGCCGGTTGGACAGTAAATGAGGGAGTTAGTTAGTTGAATAGTCGGTTGGCCAGCTAGCCAGTCAAAGAACGTTCAGTCTGTCAGTCAGTCAGACAGACCGTTATTTGGACAATCCCCTACTCAGATGGTTGGTTGGTCAGCCAGTCAGTTAGATGGTCAGTTGTTTGGAAAGATGGGTGGTTGGTGGGTAGGACAGTCAGTAAGGCAGTTAGTTTGTTGGAGAGTTCTCAAGGTGACTATTCAGTTATACAGTCAGTGGGTCAGTCAATAAGAAGGTAGATTGGTCAGATAGTCAGTTTGACAGAAGGTGGGAAAGTCAGGGAGTCTGACGGCTGGTCAGATATTAACTGGTCAGTCTGACAGGAAGTCAGCTGTTCGGGCAACTTGTCAGACAATAAGTCAGGTGGTTGAGTTGATTAGACAATTTATTGGCAAATTAGACACATTATTTCAGTCAGTCAGTTGGTTGGCTTGTCAAAAAGTGAGTCCGCCGCTCAGAGATCAGTTAGATAGCTGCCTGGATTGCCAGTCAGATACAGACGGTGGATCAGGCAGATGGTCAGTCGGACATAGCTGGTGTGTTGGTCAGTTAGCCATTCAGATGGTTGACTGGTTGGACACTCAGTAAGTCAATTGGACTGTCAGGCGGTTTTGGTCAGTCAGAGACCTGGTTGGCTGGTCAGACAGTTGGTTGGTGGGACAATAGACCCACAAGTATTTTAAATCATCAAGAATAACACCGTGTATGTGAATAGTCATCATAAAAAAATGTATTAGACCATTCCGTTGTAGAATGTTGGGTTTTTATATAGTTTTTTTTATATTGGTTAATAGTGAATCATCATGACATCCTGGACTAAACATGCTGAATGTTACCTCACTCATAATTTTTTTGTAAAAGCCTCCTCATCATCCTTAAATCCAAATGTGTTGTTTTTGTAAATATCCGCTCAAATAAAATCATCACTACACATCAGACCTCAGCGCTTGTGCTTGTGTAGTCAAGTATTGCAAAGATTTTCAGTGTGCAAGAACCCTTTCTTTAACTCTTCAGAGAGTATTCTCAGGAGCTTCGTGTTTTGTGAAAGCTGCCATGTTTGTGTGAATGGAGAGACTCTGAGATGTTTCTACTTCTCACTCTGACTCCGAGGTCGAGGCTTTTCACGGAAACAGCTGCAGATCCCTGAGGACAGGAGACACCGAAGCACAAAGATAGGGAGAGGATCACATATACCCAGAGACATGTCCTCAGACACACAGGGAGAATCATTGCTGTCTTAGAGACACACACAAAAATTCTCGGTTTGCTGAGAATATTTTATATTTTTAAATATTGTGCAGAATGCTGTCTTTGCTACCTGACTGTAGGACATTTGATCATTTCACACCCGATTCTTTCCACGACTTGTTGTTGTTCTGTAGTTCTGTAATGGTTTGGTGGCTCTTGGAATTGTTTTATTCATATGAAAGACATTTCTTGAGGGACAGTGGAAAGCAATAGGAAGTGTTAACTATTCTGAAGTTTCACAAAATATCAAATCAATCTCAAAAGCACAGTATTTGAGAGCAATAGTAGCATAGGATAAAATCAAACTACCAGTGGTGTGCATGTACCTTTTAAAAATTTGTTATAGTTACACAAAATAGTATCTGATTTAGTAACTTAGTTACATCATTATAAAAGTAACTAGTTACCGGGTAAAGTAATTATTGCGCTACTTTAATTTGTCAAATACAATTAATCTACACCATTACACACTAATCTAACGTGATAGAAAACTGTCAAATTCATCAAATTATTATAATTGTTATCATTAGCAGAACAATAAAGCACAATAACTGGTTTCCAACTTTAAAGATTTATTGCACGGAACATGTCTTGCAATAGCTTAGTCTAAAAACAAACAAGCCTTCCTAAGAAATTTACCAAAAAACAAATAAATAGTAGAAATAATACTAAACTACTATTTTGTTTACTTTTGCCAGAGTTTGTGGAGGAAAAAATACATAGTTTACTGGCTCTGGTTTCTCCTCCTGTTAGCAGAGCAAAAATTATCACCTGCGTTCTTAGCCTCTGATAGAGGGCGCTGTTTAACGATGTTAGGTGCTTCATTAGATACAACTTTATTGCTCTTGAATATATGCTGCTGTAGTAACAGGCATTTTATGGACAGTAGCGGTAATGGGGAAAACAGTAATTGGTTTAATTGTGTGATACTGAAAAAAGTAGCACCGTTATTAAATCAGTTTGTTTATAGCGCCGTTATTCCCCTCACTAAAAACTACACTTACAGATATCTTTGCCCAAGTAAAAAAATTGAAGTGTATGTGTGAAAAGTGAAGTATCTTTTTTTCCCTCAACAAATGTATGGTACAAATCAAACAGTGATAAACTCTGGTTTCAATTCCTCAAAGGCCCTAAAGAGAGTTATGAAGAGCCAAGTTCAGAGCATGAATTACTCCCTCAACGATCTGTGTTTTTATGAGCGTCTCTGGAGTGTGTTCCAGCCTGCTCTGATGGTTTCTGCAGATTCACGGATGTTATGAATAACACACCATTCATCGCACACGCACAGCTCTCTCACTACATAAACGGCTGCCACTGAATTATTGTGTGCATGTGCATGAGCGAGCATCTGTGAGAGGTTGTTGGGAGTTTTTAAAGGTTTTTAGCCATTGCTTTCAAAGCAGCTTCACAAAGTCCTCGTGAGGATCAGGTAGAGTAAACAGGAGATCCTCTGTGAGGCCCCTGGGAGCCTCGCTGACTGAGGCAGGTGCTAATCACCTCTCCAGCATAAAGAACAAACAAACTTAAGATCCATCGAGGAACGGTTCACCAGACAGCAGCTGAAAAAACTAAACAAATAAAGACAAAACAGAAGTGAACAAATGAAAAAACAACGGTTAGAAAACTGTAACACAGACAACAAACAGGTGATCATCATCAGGATGAGTGATAAATGATGAGGGGAGGTTAGAGAGGAACATTAAACCACATTGTTTTTTCAACAGTTTGTATGTTTATAGTGCTCAGACACCAGATCTGTTTAGACAAATACCAAGAGCCAATTATTGGATTGCTAGATTAATCATATGTTTTTATTTTATATCTGAACTCTGTGAACGTAGCTGAGTGCCGGACAACATCCGGGAGTTTGTTCCAGAACTTCGGGGCTCTATATGAGAACGCTCTTCCTCCTCTGGTGGATTTACTCATCTGCAGAATAATCAATAGCTCTGCTTCTTGGGAACGAAGAGAGTGAGCTGGAATATATCGTGATAGGAGACTGCTCAGACAAAGTGGAGCCGAGTCATTCAGCGCTTTAAACGCAAAGAGCAGTATCTTATAGTCGATGCGATATTGTACAGGAAGCCAATGAAGAGAGCGCAGAACCGGTGTGATGTGATCATATTTCTTTGTTCTTGTGAGAACTCAAGCACAGCGGCTGAGCAGCAGCTAGCAGAATGTAAAAAAAATCCATTCTGGAGATCATGAAAGCATTAACTATTTTTTCTGCATCTATAATAGACAGGTGTTTATATGAGATATATATAGAGGTGTTTATGTGATCATCATGTTGTTTGGGGGTAATTCTGGTGGTCAAAAAAAGCCCTGATCTCAGGTTCATAGTTCCAGATTTGACAGTCTGTTTGTCACTAATTGCGGCACTAGGGCACTGAAGCACAACCCAAATGAACCACTCCAAGCAGAGCTCTAAAAATGAAGTTTTTCTTTAATAAAACACCAATAATGACAACAAAACCTCTTCTCAGACTGAGGTCTTTCTACAGCTAAATACAAAAACTAAAGTAGTTACACAGGAAAATAAAACTCCACGAGGGGAGAAAACAAAACATCAGAAAAATAACCAAAGTTAGATTGGTAGAAGTTGATAGAAGACCAGAAAACACAAGGCAGACTCCAAACTCAAAAACCGATGAGGGGCAATGTAGCACTAAAATCAGGGTTCCCCAATTCAGGCCCTGGAGGGCCGCATCCCTGCTGTAGTATGCAGACTACTCCGGCTTCAGACAATCAGAGAGGACCCTAATTAGTGCAGCAGGTGTGTTTCATGATGGTTAAAAAAAACTGTACAGGGCTCCGGCCCTCCAGGACTGGGTTTGGAGACACCTGACTTTAAATAAAAAAAAACGTAAAAGTCAGGGGTGAAACTGGGCACAGGTGACAAACATTACACTAACAAAGAACCATGAAGAAGAACTAAGGCAGAGGGGAGTGTGGTGGCCTCTAAAGGCAGGGAGAGGAATTGCATATGACTGTGTTATTTGGAGTGTCACGGTGGCGCAGTGGGTAGCACGGTCGTCTCACAGTAAGAAGGTCGTTGGTTCGTGCCTCTGCTGGGTCGGTTGGCATTTCTGTGCGGAGTTTGCATGTTCTCCCCGTGATTGTGTGGGTTTACTCCGGGTTTAATCCGGGTGCTCCGGTTTCGCCACAAGTCCAAAGACATGCGGTATAATTGAATTGAGTAAGAACAATTGTCCATATTGTTAAAGTGTGAATGAGTGTGTGTGAATGTTTCCCAGCGATGGGTTGCGGCTGGAAGGGCATCCGCCGCATAAAACATGTGCCAGAGGAGTTGGCGGTTCATTCCGCTGTGGCGACCCCAAAAGGGAAAAAGCCGACATTAAAATGGATGGATGGATGTGTTATTTGGTTTTCCTTAAAGTATGACGGTTTTAACTTGTTAACGTTTGTGCAGGCTTCGCTTACTCATTCCATTAACAATCTAAACTCAAGAATTAACAACTGTGGAGTCAAACAAACAAGTGGATCTGTTTTACATTTTAAGAGTGTCTGTACTCGAAAGGAACCGGTGCTTCCCTTAAAGTGTACTTAATTTGTTGCATCCCATGTGAGACCTATCTTATGTGTCAAATAGGTTACATGTGGAATGTTTGTTCTCGCTTGAACTTAAGGTGAAAAGTATAAACTCGAAAACCATTCTAGGAGACCCTGGGAGCGCTCCTGGATTGATTTACATATCGACCTTGTCAAAAGTCAGATGTTCATGAACCAGCTGTTTTTAATGGCTTTTTGGGGCTGCTTCTCAGCTTCTGAAGTTTGATACTTTCATTGAATTTCTACACAGAACTCGGCCGCAAACTTGCACACTGCATGTTTTGAATGTGTTGCATACAATTTGTAAAATGCACAAACAATTCATTAGAGAGAACAGGTTCTTTGAGCTCATTACGGAGTGTGTGTTTTGTGATTTTGTTCGCAGGCCTGGAGACTGTTGGTTTCTCTGATTAATACTTTGTGTTTATTTACAGTAGCACTTTCATTTTACAGTTCAGTTACTGCTGTAATGCAGCAGTTTTCTCAATACATTTTACAAGTTTCCTAAACTCTTAACACGGTTAGCACAACAGCCGTCTGAGTAGGCGATGTAAGTAACACATTTTTGTTACTTTGATACAAAATGCATCCAGTTAGCACAAGTGTAATAAAGTTTTAACTTCTTTTACATACAAGCTCTATTTTTTTTTACAAATATACTCGAATAGAGGAGTCTCCTCTTTTCGGGGTGATCTTGAAAGAAAAAGGAACTACATAGAGCTAAAGAAAGAAAGATAGAAAGAAAGAAAGAAAGAAAGAAGGAAAGCCTGCATGAGGGAGAGGAAGACAAGTAACATTACTGAAGATCGGGCAGAATAACTTTTATTTGATCATAAATCCAGGGTTTTTTCTGTTTGTATTTCTTGTTCTTTTGCAGATGAAGTCTGCACTGCTGCAATTCTATGACTGTATTCTTTTTTACATAAACTGCGCATTTTATAAAGCTACACTGAGACCGGCATTTATTTTTGTATAGAATTTCTGCAGCAAAAGAAAACATTGCGTGTATTTACTAAACCCAACTAAACACAAATGTAGAGATTGTTCAAATATAAGAGCAGACGGACTCATAAAATAATAGTTTCTGTATAATTCAGCAAATGTTGCTGTTAGAAGAAAACAAGTGTTCGTGTTAAAAATATATGCTTTTCAAACATGTCTGCAGTGTTTTGTTGACCATATATTGCGTTCCTTTATTATTGTACTTTGAAAACGAGTTTTGTTTACAACGGGCAATTTTGAGAATGAAGCAAACTGTTTTGCAAATTGTGTTTTTTAGGTGAACCGGTATATACATTTGGAATGTCTATAAATGAGCCACCGTTATAACCAAATTTTATTTATATTTATTAGAGTTTAATTAATATGAATTAGAGCTAAAAGGAAACACTACTGAGAGTTGATGGTTCTCTCTGCACTGTGCACTTTTTGTCAGTTTAGAATAAAACCGAGGCTCTAAATCTCAGTTGTTAATGCTTTATAATTATTACATAGTCCTCACTTTAGGTGAGCTCACGAAACCAGTTAACAGTTAATATATGTTTTCTAACTATCTGAACTAATCATGAGTTACAGTAGGATTATGTGATAATAAAGCATTTGTTATCACACTAAGTAACCGTTACTATATGTCTGAATAATAAGATGAATTAATGTGCTTTTAATTAGTTTAATAATAATTTATTAACATGCTATAAATTATGTCATTACAAATAATAACTAACTGGTTTTTAAATAGTGAAAAGTTTAATTTATAAATGATTAACTGATCCTCATTAAAGCATGACATGAATGCTCTTAAGCAAACTAAAAAGGTGATTATGAACTATGAATAAACCTTTCAAGCTTTATTTATAAACTGCTTACAAATGTGTAATAACATAGAAACCGTTTATAAATTACTTGCTAACTATTTATTAATCTTAATAAACAAGTAGTAGTGTGTAGTTATTCTAGTTATTGACTCATTTTAATAATTTTGACTTCAGAGATCCTGCTCCGTTTATTTATTTTTCATTAAATGTTTAATGTAGGATTTATTCCCCAAATCTCTAGCTATTTAATTAATATACATACATAGAAATGCTGCATTTTCGTGCTATGTAAAGCTTAGCAATGTAGAGCTTCTCTGAAGTAACAGTTGTAGTAGTGTTTTCAGGGTTTTTTTTTTGTTATTTTGTCTTCAGAGCTTGCTCGCCTTGAACAATGCAACAGAATGTGTTTGTTTATAGTGTGTTTGTTAATCTTTATTTGCCGGAGGTTAGGGTTTTTAGCTCTGCATCGCTGCTGGGTGCAGTTATGGAAAACAAAAGCAGCTTCCAGCGCGGTGTGTTTGACAGAGTTAGCAGGCGTTCATCTCCTTCATTAGCTCGGCGCTGAAGCTCTTCCAGCGTTTCATGCTAATGAAAATGAAGGTGTTTACGGTAACTGAGGCTTCGCTGCGTTCATTCATTAAAGCTGCTATGTTACTAATGTGTCGGAGCGTGTGTAAATTTCACTAATGCATCTGGAGATCCAGTGAGTTATTGTTTCCAGGCCTCTTAATGCACCTCTCATGCTGACTTGCTCGTATTTCGAGGCAGGGCATGCTAATAAACTCATATCCTGATTGCATGAGAGCATTGGGCTTCAGGCAGAATGACCCATCAATTTGCTTACAGTTATTTTGTGTAAGTTTTTGTGTTTTACGAAGAATAATTTAGGGAGATTAGCATTTGTTTGTTGACTCCATTAGCTCCTTCTATCAAATGTTGGAGCTCTGCTGTTTGTGGAATTACTTTAAAATAGGGACTCCATGAAGAAGATTAGGTAGGTAGGTAGGTAGGTAGAGCTCAAGAAAGAAAGAAGGAAAGCCTGCATGAGGGAGAGGAAAACAAGTAACAATACTGAAGATTGAGCTAAATATAATTTATTTTATCATAAATCCAGTGTTTTTTTCTGTTTGGATTTCCTGCTGTTTTGCAGATGAAGTATGATCTGCTACAATTCTGTGACAATTTAGTTGGTATGTCGGTATAAAGGTAGGTTGATAGATAGGTAGGTTGGTTGTTAGGTAGGTAGGTAGGTTGGTTGGTTGGTTGGTTGGTAGATAGATAGATAGCTAGGTTGGTTGGTAGGTAGGTTGGTTGGTTGGTAGATAGGTATTTAGGTTGGTTAGTAGGTAGGTAGGTAGAAAGATAGTTAGGTAGGTAGGTTGATAGGTTGGTTGGTGGGTAGGTTGGTTGGTAGGTAGCTTGGTTGGTTGGTAGGTTGATTGGTAGGTAGGTATGTTGATAGGTAGGTTGGTTGGTAGATAGATAGATAGCTAGGTTGGTTGGTAGGTAGGTTGGTTGGTTGGTAGATAGGTAGGTAGGTTGGTTAGTAGGTTGGTAGATAGATAGGTTGTTGGTTGGTAGGTAGGTAGATTGGTTGATAGGTAGGTAGGTAGAAAGATAGGTAGGTAGGTTGGTTTGTTGGTTGGTTGGTTGGTAGGTAGGTAGGTAGAAAGATAGGTAGGTAGGTTGGTTTGTTGGTTGGTAGGTAGGTAGGTTGATAGGTTGGTTGGTGGGTAGGTAGGTAGGTAGGGTGGTTGGTAGGTAGCTTGGTTGGTTGGTAGGTAGGTATGTTGATAGGTAGGTAGCTTGGTTGGTTGGTTGGTAGGTAGATAGATAGATAGATAGATAGATAGATAGATAGATAGATAGATAGATAGATAGATAGATAGATAGATAGATAGATAGATAGATAGATAGATAGCTAGGTTGGTTGGTAGGTAGGTTGGTTGGTTGATAGGTAGGTAGGTAGAAAGATAGGTAGGTTGGTTGGTAGGTAGGTAGGTAGGTAGAAAGATAGGTAGGTAGGTTGGTTTGTTGGTTGGTAGGTAGGTAGGTCGGTTGGTTAGTAGGTTGGTAGATATATAGGTTGGTTGGTAGGTAGGTAGGTAGAAAGATAGGTAGGTAGGTTGGTTTGTTGGTTGGTAGGTAGGTAGGTCGGTTGGTAGATATATAGGTTGGTTGGTAGGTAGGTAGATTGGTTGATAGGTAGGTAGGTAGAAAGATATGTAGGTAGGTTGGTTGGTAGGTAGGTAGGTAGAAAGATAGGTAGGTAGGTTGGTTTGTTGGTTGGTAGGTAGGTAGGTAGGTTGATTGGTTGGTTGGTGGGTAGGTAGGTAGGTAGGTTGTTGGTAGGTTGATAGGTTGGTTGGTTGGTAGATAGATAGATAGCTAGGTTGGTTGGTAGGTAGGTTGGTTGGTAGATATGTAGGTAGAAAGATAGGTAGGTAGGTTGGTTTGTTGGTTGGTAGGTAGGTAGGTTGATAGGTTGGTTGGTGGATAGGTAGGTTGGTTTGTTGGTTGATAGGTTGGTTGGTTGGTAGATAGATAGATAGATAGCTAGGTTGGTTGGTAGGTAGGTAGGTAGGTAGGTAGGTAGGTAGAAAGATAGGTAGGTTTGTTTTTTGGTAGGTAGGTAGGTTGATAGGTTGGTTGGTGGGTAGGTAGGTAGGTTGGTTGGTAGGTAGATAGGTTGGTAGGTAGCTTGGTTGGTTGGTAGGTTGATTGGTAGGTAGATATGTTGATAAGTAGGTAGCTTGGTTGGTTGGTTGGTAGATAGATAGATAGCTAGGTTGGTTGGTAGGTAGGTTGGTTGGTTGGTAGGTAGGTAGGTAGGTTGGTTGGTAGGTTGGTAGATAGATAGGTTGGTTGGTTGGTAGGTAGGTAGATTGGTTGATAGGTAGGTAGGTAGAAAGATAGGTAGGTAGGTTGGTTTGTTGGTTGGTTGGTAGGTAGGTAGGTGGGTAGGTAGAAAGATAGGTAGGTAGGTTGGTTTGTTGGTTGGTAGGTTGGTAGGTTGGTTGGTAGGTAGGTAGGTTGGTAGGTAGGTTGGTTGGTAGGTAGGTTGGTTGGTTGGTTGGTAGGTAGGTAGGTTGATAGGTTGGTAGGTAGGTTGGTTGGTTGGTAGGTAGGTAGGTAGGTAGGTAGGATTTATTTTATGTAATAAAATAATAAAAGTTGTATTGTGCATTTGTAATTCATTTGTGTGTAATTTTCATTTACTCACATCATGTGCTATTCTTCAGTTAATTTAAAAACTAACACATTATTTTTTTCTGGAAATAATTAATCTAATTAACACATTAAATTCCCAACAACAAAGAATGGCTCAAAATATAAATATACTCAGGTGGGTCTCCAGTTTCACCTAAAATGGTTTTTGACCCGAAGTTAAAGTGAGAATAAACATTGCGCATGTAACCTAATTGACACGTACAATAGGTCACACATGGGATGTAACAGTACTTTTATTTACATATAAAACGGATTTTGGTCTGCCTTAGGCAATAACTTAAAGCAGGGGCCCCAGATCCTCACACTTGCTTAAGCCCTTCATAAGGGCGATGTTTACTCGGGACCTGTTTTTGGCAGGTGATAAAACCGAGCTCACCGCAGTGCTTCTATCAAGCAGGACCCAGAGAATGTGATGATGTGAGATGTTAAAGCGATTATGTGAACGTAAAAGCTGTTAATGCTTCCTGCTTTGAGTCCTGGATGGCACACAAAGGCTGCTGGAGGGTCGTTGAGCTGAACGCAGGGCTCTGGAGTGTGTATGAGAGTGTGTGTGACCTCGAGTGCTTCACCATGTGTCGAGCGCGAGGAAGTGTGTTCATTATCTCCGTCTCAAGGGGGGAATCATACACACATGTTAAACACACCTGATCCCCCTCGTGACCCAGGATCTGTCCTGCTGTCTGCAGCTGTCATTCATCTCAACACTCTCCCCCCTCCCTCTCTTCTCTCTCTTTTTCTTTTTCTGCCTTTCTCGTTCTCTTCTCTTTCAATCTCCTTCTTTCTCTCATGTCTCTCTCTGTCTGCCCTCATTCCCTTTCACTCTACCTCCTCTCTAGCTCTTTCTTTCTCTGTCTGTCTTTACCTCTCTCTCTTTTTTTCTCTCTCCCTCCTCTCTCCCTCTCTCTCTCCCTCTCCTCATTCTCTTTCTCTCTACCGCATCTCTATTTCTATGTCTCTCCTTTTCTTTCTTTATCTCTCTCTCTCCCTTCTCACCTTCACCTTCAATCTCCTTTCTCTCATGTCTCTCTCTCTGCCCTCATTCCTTTTCTCTCTACCTCCTTTCTTTCTCCCTCTATTTCTCTGTCTGTCTCTCTCTTACTCTCTCTCTCATTCTCTCGTTTTCTTTCTCTCTCCCTTTCTCTGTCTTTCTTTCTCATTCTCTCTCTCCTCTTTCTCTTTCTGTACCTCATCTCTATTTCTATTTCTCTCCCTTTCTGTCACTCTTTCTTTCTCTCTCTCCCACTATTTCTCTTTCTCTGTCTCCCTCTCTCTCTCTTTCTCCCCTCATTCCCTTTCTCTCTACCTCATCTCTATATCTCTCCCTTCTGTCTCTCCTCTCTCTCTTCTCTCTTTCCCTCTCCCTCCTCTCTCTCTCCCTTCATTCCCTTTCTCTCTCCCTAACGCTCTCTCCCCTCTCTTTCTGTCTCTCTCTCTCTCTGTGTGAGACGAGTGCTTTCTATCTTTAAAAAACGAAACTATGTCCAGTTTTTTGACAGATGTGAAAGTGGAAAAGCTGTTAATACAATCAATGTTTGTTAAAACCACTAGTGTTTGTGTTTTATTATTTTGGAGAGGCATTTAAGGCCGGTGTGTCCGGTCAGTAGCTAGGACGTGTGCGTGCAGTAATGCGTGTTTTTTCACATGTGTGCTCGTTGAGTGAACGATCTCTGGAGGTTCTCGGTGCATCTGTGTTGTGATTAATGAGGCTCTCTCTCTCTCACAGCTCTATTCATCTTTCTTCTCGTTTTTCTTCTCAACCTTAGTTTTTGTCCTTCTCGTGTTGCTCAGAGCTGGCTCTTTTGTTTGTAGGCTTCTGAAGACCTGATTTAGCTTTTTAGTTTGTTATAAGTCTGCCAGTAACTCAGGAAGCTTTAATATGATTTTTCTTTTACAGAAATGTCCCTAAATCTTTAACAATATATACCTGAAAGTAACTTAAAAAGTAGTATTTTGAGGAACGTTCAAAACTTACAACTTCTTTGTCGTGAAATGCACCATATTTAAGCTTTTCTTATGAAAATTAACAAAAAATATCCCTGAAATACCTGTTTTGAGCCAATTATAACATTATCGACAGTGCTCTTTTACTACAACTTTTACTTTTAAAGCCTCTTCCCCTCATAAATTTAAGGATTTAACCGGGTACCACCCAATGAAGAACTTAATTTTGACTTTTTAATTTAACACTCTGGTTTGATTTTATTTTGTTTAATTCTTGATTGGTTTTGCCGTTGCGTCACGGTGGCGCAGTGGGTAGCACGGTCATCTCACAGCAAGAAGGTCGCTGGTTCGAGCCTCGGCTGGGTCGGTTGGCATTTCTGTGTGGAGTTTGCATGTTCTCCTCATGATCGCGTGGGTTTACTCCGGGTGCTCCAAAGACATGCGGAATAAGTGAATTGAATAAGAACGATTGCCCATAGTTTTAAAGTGTGAATGTGTGTGTGAATGTTTCCCAGCGATGGGTTGCGGCAGGGAAGGGCATCCGCTACGTAAAACATATGCCAGAGAGTTGGCGGTTCATTCCGCTGTGGCGACCCCGAAAGGGAAGAAAGCCGACATGAAAATGGATGGATGGATGAAAGGTTTTGCCGTCATTCAGTGGCACCATTGTTCATCCAACCCCACACTCCCCGTCCGTCCTCCCCACAGACTCCAGAGACACTGGGAGAGCTCTTTCCCCGGTACCTGCTGGGTCTCTCCTTGCATCAGACACTCGGTAGACTGGATGGGTCTCACCCCCACCCCTCCCTTTTAAGTCATTATGACTAAAATGGGTTTTTGGCGGGGGAATCTTTGCCCCTCCTCGGGGTTTGATCACCTAATGTTCTCTGAACAACCCCTAAATCTAACCCCCACCTACCCCTCAATCTTCCTCCTCCCCTTAGCCACACCCCCTTGACCCGCCACTCGTTCCTGTGCCCCACCCCCAATTCAAACCCTTCCCCTTACCCCATCCGTAATTCTAAACCTAACCCTAACATTAACCCTAACCCTAAACCTAACCCTAACCTCGAGGGTGATTCGCCAGTGTTCCAAAAAGTTCCCTGACCTATCCCTAACCCCACCCCCTACCCCAAACCCAACCGCCTAGCCCGAATCCTTCCTTTACCTACCCCCATCCCAACCCCTAACCCTTACCGCAAACCTCTTCCCCTAGCCCCGGTACCCCATTCCCTTTCCAGTAGCCTCTAACACAAACCCTGAACCCTTACCCCAACACTAACCCTAAACCTAACCCTGCTTTATCTCACCTCTCACCAGTCAGATGCTGTAAAACAGCAAGGGATCGTACTTAGTTGATTTTTAAAAACACAATTGTAATGGATTCATTTGAATTCTCTCCTGCTCCAATTCGATTGCTTAATTTGCTGATCGCACGAGACAGAGCAGACCCCCGTACACATTCTATCTGTTGAGGGGTGCATCTGTAGCCTCATATTTCAGCGACATGCTTGGCTGGCCCAGTTCTGTCTGTTCATCGACCCCAACCCTCTCTGGAAGCGCTCGTGTGAACGAGAGGAAAAGATAAATCTCCCATCCACCCTCGAAGGAGTTTTAGGCCTCTCACGTCTTTATTTCACTTTGATTTCAGCACCGAGGCTTCCTGCAGAACAGCGTTATCTGCTGAAACGCTGCATGCACACCTCTCGACCCGAGGAGGAGCGGGACGCTGATCTGATAAAGAGATCAGAACTCTGGGAGCTTTAAATCAAGCGCAGAGTTGGGTTTCAGACTAACTGCATTCTGTGCTGTTAGAGGAGAGCATTTCGAGCGTTCTGTGAAAGGGGATTCTCATGCATTAGTTGTAATTAGCTTAAATTATAGGAAAATATAGCTATAAAGAGAAATAAAACCTTACTGAAAACTCAGAAACCTTCAGGGTGTGATGAACAGAGAGGAATTTTTATGGGAATGGAATCGCTTGGATAGGAACATGAAACACAAGCTCTTAGAAAAACAAAATATAAAAAAGCAATTATTAAAAAAAGTCAGTTTTGTATATTCGATATCTGTACAGAATGCTATGAAGATTACAGGTTACTGTTAAAGCACACAAATGATTACTTTTATTTTTCTCTTTCTGGAAGGGTAGATTGCTTCCAGTTTTGATTTACATATATATTTAGATATAAATATGTAAAAATACATAAACATATATTTATTTAATAATGTGACAAGAATTTTACTCTACAATAAAAACTTTTTTTCAAACATCTGAACATTTCCAGCAGCAAGGGAGATTTAATTATACATTTAGCCAAATTGTAGGGTGAATTTCATGTTACATGATTAAATAATTATATTTATATGTATTTTTACATAATTATATCTAGACATATATGTAAATCAAAACTGTAAGCTGCCTACCCTTCCAGAAATACCAATTTGTCAGATTTAACAGTAACTGGTAATCTTAATAGATATTCAATGCACATCATTGAGTTTTTTTATTATTAATTGCTTATTATATTTAGTGTAAAGGTTTATATTCACCTGTAAAGGTGAAAGAGATTGTTGGGTGACATTCTTGTTACATACTTAAAGGCCATAAACAAAACAAGATGTGAGCTTGTTAATCATTTTTGCTTATTTTTGGTTTGTTTTTTAGTATTTGGTTCTATATTTAAAAAAAGAAATTACAAGCTGACATCGTCTTTTGTGTTTGTTTTTACCTTGGATCGTGTTTAGTGTGTCCTGGGATTTTAGTGACATCTATGTCTGTATTTGATGTTAAAGAGTGAAAAATAGAAACGTTTTAATTGAGGCAGTGCAGTGTCTAACCAAAATTAACTTGATATTTAGAGGCACAAAGTTAAAAGACAAAGTCAAGATGGACTCAAAAGTGCAGCAACTAGATAACTCAAAAGCTAATTTGCAGAAAAACATTCGTGTGCCCGCTCAACCTCCATCTTTTCCTCTCGATAACAGGAAATGAGGGATACTGTGAATTTCGGTCTGACCACTAGAGGGCGACTCAAAAATGCTCTGTTAAAATGTCAGACTTCACAGCTAAAAAAACCTTTATCAGCCAAGTTACATACTTTTTTTTTAAATAGAGATATGCATCATTGATGTCTCGCTCAACATCAAAATGCGACAAGCGCTCATATTTTGCTTATAACAATAAAAAATTAATATTTTTTCCTTTTCATCTAGAATTTTATGAAAAAAGTATTTATCATTTGATTAACATAGGGTAGAGCTTGGCTGATGACTGAACATCTAATCATATGGTCCCACCTACTCATACCATCTCCAGTATATAAGACACGACCAAAGAGCTAACATCTACATCGTGCAAGCTATCCCTCCTTCCACCCCTTCACCACTCACAACGCATGTTTCACCTCATCTCAGTTTGCGTAAGACGAACTTCACCTTGATTAAACTACTGTAATAGTTGAAATTCTAACAATTGGAGGGTGTTCTCCAGTCCCAGGTCACCGGATCACCGCACCGACAGCTCGTCTAGTACCCTTCTCCATTTCTCACCAACCAGGCTTGTGATACTAGGCCATTATGAACAAGAGCTTTTCATTTTTTGTTTTCATTTTTTAATTGAAAATCAAATTACCGAAAGGTACACGGATTCAGAGTGAACTCTTGAATGTGTTTTGGATTTTTGTGCAGTAGCGGTTTGGCTGCTGACCTGTTTTTCAGCATTCCGGTGTTTGTGTGCATTAAATTCCCATCATGCTCTCCTGCCCTCCCGCCTCTCCCTGCGTTGACACAGCCACACGAAATCAAGCCAAACAGATTACTTGTTTAAATACTCGTAATCCTCTCCTAATCATTTTGTTCTCTTCTCAGCTGTGAATGAAAAATCACTTTAAATAAAGAGAGAGAGAGAGAGAGAGAGAGAGAGAGTTTGCAAATGGCTTGGTGAGCACTCAAGTGAAGGTGAACTGAAATGACGATTGTACAGTAATGCGCGAGTTTACTTTGACAGCTGGGATTCGGGTCACCTGTGCTTGATGGGATGTGATAAAGCACACAGCGACGAGCGCGTGTGGCTGTGTGTGTACGTCTTTATGCACGGCTGGCACAGCTGGAGAGCGTGAGAGGCTGATTGGCTGAGTTTCCCCCCTGCTGAGCCAATGAGAGGGTGATATTTTTAACCTATTCCCTGCAGACGAGATCCCAGCAGTTTGCAAGCACACCGCTGTGCCTCGCACACACTCGGCTGATTGACGCACTTCAGTGTTAATGCATCAGATGGAGATCTTAAGAGCTTGTGATGTTATCAGAGACGCTACCTCTATATGTCGACCTTATTTGGCGGCGGTTTGAAGCTTCATTGAGTTCCTGTTCCAAACGAATGGCAGTGTGATGATCTCACCCTGCGAGGAACCACATGTTGAGTCAATGGTGCATCCATCCTTTATAACCTTCTAGCTCTGTTCTTGAAAGTTGCAGACAAAATGGTGGAAACTAACTGTGGAATGTAGCTCTGTTTTTTAAGGTTTTATTGGCCTCCTTTGGTTGCATTCATAAAGTAGATGCTGTAAGCCAGGAGTTCATTCATTCATTCATCTTCATGTCGGCTTTATTCCCTTTCGGGGTCGCCACAGCGGAATGAACCGCCAACTCTCTGGCATATGTTTTACGCAGCGGATGCCCTTCCCTGCCCCAACCCATCGCTGGGAAACATTCACACACACATTCACTCTTTAACACTATGGACAATCGTTCTTACTCAATTCACTTATACCGCATGTCTTTGGACTTGTGGGGAAACCGGAGCACCCGGAGAAAACCCACGCGATCACGGGGAGAACATGAGAACTCCTCACAGAAATGCCACCTGCCTCAGCCGAGCCTAGAACCAGCGACCTTCTTGCTGTGAGACGACCGTGCTACCCACTGCGCCACCGTGACGCCCAAGCCAGGAGTTGTCAAACATTTTTGAGTCAACCTTAACCCTTCCATGTTAGAACATTTGCCACGGACCTCCATCAAAATGCTGATGAAGATTAAAATGATTTAATGTCACCAGATAGCTCTTCAATTCACCTCCTCACAGTGTCATTAGAAAGTCGTACTGCTTTAAGGTTGTTAGCAGCTTATTTGCCATACTTTACCTCACTCATCTCCACCGCTGTTGGTAGAATAAGATCTAGCGCTATAGAGTGAGTTTTTATTTAAATTTTTTCATCCTGTGAGCCCTCTGTGCTTTTTCAGAAGCTGTAGTCAGGTTCACCATCCATGTTTGCTTCGCGTAATCTTCACCCTTTTGTTGGAAAGATTCCTTGGTTGTATCTTTACACTTATAATGGCTTTGCTAGCTAGCACCTGGAGACATAGGACACATTTTGGCTTTCTTCACTGCTCTCAATAAAGCCTGATTTGGTGGATCATAAATTATTCAAACAATACCTTATTTGTAGGCTATCAGCTCTCGTCTGAGAAGCTGCCCTTATTTAGGTTTTAAATCTTAACATAACTTAAACAAGTACAAATATTTCCTCAGAATTGTCTTTCAAGCAATCTGAATCTCTGAAAGGTCCCAACTCCATAAAATTTCATGCTGCCTGCTTTTATAGTATTTTAGGGAGTTACTGTAAATAAATAGTTATTTTGGCCATGATAATGTATTTGCTAACAAAATACTAAAGCTACTATTTTGCTAAAGTCAGTGGATGACATTTCAGTTAATAGTAATGTTATTTTTTTACCCTTACAGTGAACCAAACTCTATCAATAACAAAACTTCCCAGTTGAGCTAGTTTAACCCTTTATTTATTTTTACTTTACTATTATATATTTTGCAGTCATTATTTCTGCATGTGAAAGCATTTGAGAATGTTAAAGACAAATACCAATATTTTTCCAAGTTTGTTGTTCTATGGTAGGCAGAAACATACAGATTAAAAAACACGTAATTGCATAACCAAACGTAAAAAAAATTATCATAAACAGTAGACTTTGCTGTTTAGGGGAACAAAGAATTTACAGAACCAAACAATGTCTTTTTTTTCAATCCTTCACAGGTGGAATGGTTGAAGAACGAAGAGATAATTGATCCTGCTGACGATCGCAACTTCTACATCACCATCGATCACAACTTGATTATAAAACAAGCACGTCTCTCCGACACCGCCAACTACACCTGTGTCGCAAAGAACATTGTCGCCAAAAGACGAAGCACCATGGCAACAGTCATTGTGTATGGTGAGATTTCAGTTTCACTTTTTTGGCTATATCGTTGGTTCTGGTATCGAGAACAATACCCACAGAAGACCAGAGAACATCAAGACCAATACCCAACCTACACTGTAGAGTATCAAGATGAAATCCCACCTAAGACCTGAGAGTATTAAGACCAAAACCCACCTGAGACCCGAGGATATCAAGACCAAAACCCACCTGAGACCTGAGAGTATAAAGACCAAAACCTACCAAGACCAAAACCCACCTGAGACCCGAGAGTATTGAGACCAAAACCCACCTGAGACCCGAGAGTATCGAGACCAAACCCACCTGAGACCCGAGAATATCAAGACCAAAACCCACCTGAGACCTGAGAGTATAAAGACCAAAACCCACCAAGACCAAAACCCACCTGAGACCCGAGAGTATCGAGACCAAAACCCACCTGAGACCCGAGAGTATCGAGACCAAAACCCAACTGAGACCCGAGAGTATCGAGACCAAAACCCAACTGAGACCCGAGAGTATCGAGACCAAAACCCAACTGAGACCTGAGAGTATAAAGACCAAAACCCACCAAGACCAAAACCCACCTGAGACCCGAGAGTATCGAGACCAAAACCCAACTGAGACCCGAGAGTATCGAGACCAAAACCCACCTGAGACCCGAGAGTATCGAGACCAAAACCCAACTGAGACCCGAGAGTATCGAGACCAAAACCCAACTGAGACCCAAGAGTATCGAGACCAAAACCCACCTGAGACCCGAGAGTATCGAGACCAAAACCCAACTGAGACCCGAGAGTATCGAGACCAAAACCCAACTGAGACACAAGAGTATCGAGACCAAAGCCCACCTGAGACCCGAGAGTATCGAGACCAAAACCCACGACACTAAAACCCACCTAAGACCTGAGAGTATCGAGAGCAAAACCCACCTCAGACCCGAGAGTATCGAGACCAAAACCCACCTGAGACCCGAGAATATCGAGACCAAAACCCACCTGAGACCCAAGAGTATTGAGACCAAAACCCACCCGAGACCCGAGAGTATCGAGACCAAAACCCACCCGAGACCCGAGAGTATCGAGATTAAAACCCACCCGAGAGTATCGAGACCAAAACCCACCTGAGACCCAAACCCAGCTCAGACCCGAGAGTATCGAGACCAATACCCCGCTGAGCCCAGATAGGCTCTAGACCAAGACCTGGCAGAGACTGAACGGTATCTAGACCAAGTACTAGCGGACACTGAAGAGAGTATGAAGAGCAAGACCCAACCAAAACCAGATTGCATCTAGACCCAGACCTCACAGAGACTAGGGAGTATCAAGACTCAAACCTAGCCAAGACTGGTAAGCATCAAGCCAAAGAAATAGCCGAGACCAGGTTTATGACTGTCCAGGCAAAAGCAGGGAGTATTGAGAGCTATACCCAATTGAGGTCAGAGAGTATAAAGACCAAATTCTGGTTGAAGCTTTAGAGTTTCAAGACCAAAACTATGAGTGGCCAATGCCAAGGCCAGGGAGTATAGAGATCAAGCAAAAAAATAGTTTCGAGGACTGGCTGGAAGTACTGAGAATCGAGATAAAGTGCATGCTTCGGATGTGATGAAATTAAGGCGAACATGCTGTGCGGTAAGGCTGTACCCAAACACTAGAAATGGAAAACAGTCAAACCAACCAAAAGAAAAGTGTTTATGGTTGGAGTTGCATTGTCATGTGACTAGGGAGTAGGAGGATGGCGGGCAGAGATGCTTTCTGACGACTGTTGCGTGAATGAGACGTGGAGAATATGCTTTAGGGTCGAGGTGGAAATGAGCACCAGATGATGCAGCAATTCCACCATCGGATGAGGGGGAAGGTGGGACCGAAGGGCAGAAGGGAGGTTTTATCTGCTAGAAAGACGGGGATATGGTGAGGATGGAAATGTTTTTGAGAGGGAGGGTTCTTTCATCAATCTTCCCTTTACATCTTTGCAGGGATTAAGATACAGCAATAAATTAAACATTTACAGATAACAACTGTGGCTTGTGATAGCGTCGAATAAATTTCAATCATGTCTCAAACAGAACTGCTCTCCTCATAGGGTCTTAGTGTGATTCGATTGTCATTTCATGTGATTTTAAAAAGGAAACCCAGAAATCTTTCCTGACAGAACTGTCTAATGAGCTGGAAGATTTTCTGCTTCTTACCAGGTCTAAGGGGAAGAGGAGCTCCAATTAAATTCACAAAGTTTCCATCGGTTAATTAAGTTGACGAAGACATGAATGGAAGGTTTTTATCCTGCTTGAAACTTGCATAATGTTGCAGAGGTGTGAATGTTTTTTGACAGTTCTTTCACAATTTTCTGTCCTCTTTAACATCTTTTGGGTAATTAAATACAAAATAGAGTATTTGCACATTTACCAGATAATCAGAACTTTGCTGTGCTTTTTGTGTTGCTGAATAATGTTTAATCAATTGATTTGTGCTAGTTTTTCTCTAAATCTGTTGTATGCAAGAGGGTGTACTGGTGGAATCTCTTTCAACCAGTCAGCAAACCGACAAGCAGTCTGAAGCACATTTCAGTACAGCATTAGATGTCTGAAAAAAAGTTTTACCCCTTTATCAGGCCCTATCTTTACAATGGTTTATGTTACTATAGCAACCCCTACTCTGTCCTTACTTTTTCAACCCACAGAACAAGTGCAGGTCTCCTTTTGAAAGCTAGGATCCCTTTTGTGGAAAGTGGTGGCCGTAGGATTGTTTTGTTGCACTCTGAGTTTTATAGAGAGGTGTGAGGTTTGAGAGACAGGTTAGTCTGACCCCGTCAATACCATATTTTAAGAGAAATCCTGCTCAGTATAATAGAAATTGTATGTTCACACATTTTGTTGGTGCACTTAGAAGAAAAGCCATTGGTGATTTTTTTTACATTTAAAGCATGTTCACATTTGTGAGTTACGATTCGGGCTTACCGAACTGATGCTGTACCCTATACGCATCCCATTAAGAGTGAACACAGTATATTTGTTTGCTCCTTTAGCATAAATCTGCTGCAAAAGTGCTAGTTTGTAGTCACTAGCTTTCTAGGTTACTCAATGTGGATGTCTCCGCTCTGGTTTGGGACTGTTGGATTTGAAGCTAATCAAACTACAAAAACTGTAAAGACAATAATATTTTCCCAAATCTTCCATCATCCCCTCACACCTCTGCTCACAATCTCCACATCAGTTTTTATTGTGTGAATGGCAGACCCTGGGATCTGTACGGTTTCTGCTACCTTGACCACTAATCCTAGACTTTGCAGTCTTTGCAAAGTTATACGTTTCAGGAGGTGATAATTAGGCGTCTTTTATGCACCTACAAGAAAAGTGAGTGGCCATAGTCTAGACCTTTGAGTGGCCGAAGTCTAGACCTTTGAGTGGCCAAGGACTAGACCTTTGAGTTGCCAAGGTCAAGACCTTTGAGTGGCCAAGGACTAGACCTTTGAGTGGCCAAGGACTAGACCTTTGAGTGGCCAAGGACTAGACCTTTGAGTGGCCAAGGACTAGACCTTTGAGTGGCCAAGGTCTAGACCTTTGAGTGGCCAAGGACTAGACCTTTGAGTGATCAATGCCAAGACCTTTGAGTGGCCAAGGTCAAGACCCAGGATTCTAGAGATCAAGACCAAGTCAAGAGCAAAGAGTAATGAGACCAATATGCACCTGGGATCACTGAGTTTCAATAGCAATATCCAACTGAGACTGGTTAGCTTCAAGAACAAGATCCAGCCACACCCAGACTGAAACCTGACTAAGACTGGAGAGTTTCAAGCCAGGAATTAACTGAGGTGAATCTATGAGTGAAGAAGTCATGATCAGCGAGTATTCGTAAAGAGATTGGAGAGTATTTGGACCAGTACCCGCATAGTCCAAACAAGTCCTCAGAACAACAAACTTGATGACAATCAATCAGGCTTCAAGAACGGACACTCAACTGAAACAGCTTTGTTGTATGTAACGGAAGCGCTACGAGGGGCCAGGGCTAACCACAGATCATCTGCCCTCATCCTACTAGACCTCTCTGCAGCGTTTGACACAGTCAACCATCAGATCCTTCTCTCCACTCTTTCTGCGATGGGCATCACTGGAACTGTACTCAATTGGCTTGAGTCCTATCTCACTGGCAGATCTTTCAGTGTCGGGTGGAGGGGTGAGGTCTCAAACACTCATAACCTACTCACCGGGGTTCCCCAGGGTTCAGTCCTTGGCCCACTTCTACATCTACACCACCTCCCTGGGCCCTATCATCCTCAGACACGGATTCTCCTATCACTGCTACGCTGACGACACTCAACTCTATCTGTCGTTCCCCCTGATGACCTGTCAGTAACTACCCGCATAACTGACTGCCTGAACGACATCTCTACTTGGACGAAGAACCATCACCTACAGCTCAACATGGCCAAGACGGAACTTTTGGTAATCCCAGCTCATCCCTCTGTGCATCACGACCTCACCATCCAGCTGCAATCCTCTACAGTCACCCCTTCTCCTACAGTCAGGAATCTTGGAGTGATTTTGGATGAACAGCTGTCCTTCAAAGACCACATCACAAAGACAACTCGAGCGTGTAGATTTGCACTGCACAACATTCGAAAGATCAGGCCCTTCTTAACTGAGCATGCAACTCAACTCCTGGTTCAGGCTCTGGTCCTCTCACTTCTGGACTACTGCAACGCTCTCCTAGCAGGACTTCCATTAAATACGCTCAAACCTCTGCAGATGATCCAGAACTCTGCAGCTCGTCTTATCTTCAAGGAACCGAAACGAGCTCATGTTACTCCCCTCTTCATCACTCTTCATTGGCTCCCCATTGCAGCTCGGGTTAAATTCAAATCGCTAATGCTGGCATACAAAACTATCTCCAGATCAGCCCCTGTCTACCTCCATGAGCTCATACGCTCCTACATGCCCTCCAGAAGCCTGCGCTCAGAGAAGGAACAGCGACTTGTGGTTCCATCCCACAATGGCAGAAGATCTCTCAGCAGAACCTTCTCTTTCACTGTCCCTGGTTGGTGGAAGAAACTCCCTGATCCAGTCAGGAAAGCAGCAACACTAACAGCTTTCAAAAAGCAACTGAAAACTCTTCTCTTCAGAGAACACCTACTATAAAAAAAAATAAAAAAAAAATAAAAAAAACTACTACCTTCTTTTTCCCTCCTCTGTCTTTACCTTCTTCCCCTACTGCTTTGGTTTTTTGATCAGTTGATACAATTTCTATTGTGAGAAGTTGAGATAGACTTTGACGGTGTAACAAATTGCATATTGTCTCTCCCTAATGTAAGTCACTTTGGACAAAAGCGTCTGCCAAATGCATAAATGTAAATGTAAATGTATAGTCACAGTGAGGAGGCGGAGTTGAGTAAAACCACAGAAAAAGGGACCTCAAGACCGGATATGAGGACCACTTCACTTTGAAGAAAGTCAAAAATAAAGTTGCATCATACATTTTGACAAATTTACTTTTAATGGCACATTTCCAACATGTTAGGAATCAATCTCAACACAGCAGTCATCAACATTGCTTACTCAAGAGAGTTGATTTGAATTGCTGAATGGATTAAATGATATCCTGTTTAGAAACGCTTGAAATGTTGATTAAATTAATTCTGTGTTGAAAAACACTTAATTGCACAATATGTATCTATGCAGTAAAGCCTGCTATAAATGACAAAAGAAACAGCTGCTTTAGAAAATAATACATCTATACTTTCTACCAACATTTGTGTCTAATTTGCATACACATTTCTGATTGGCTGGAGTTTCTCTTCCTGTTGTTTGCAATAATCATGCTTTCATTAATCTTATTGACTAAAATGATTTAGCTTTTAAATTGTTTAGGGTCATAAAATGCCAAAAAAAATAGGCAATAAAGTTTAAAGAAGATGATGTGTTAAGTAAACTGTCAGAAGTACTCTAACAACGACAAAACTCAAAGAATCATAATTAAGCTTTAGACACTCAACCCTCGCTCAGAACACACATTTATATCATGTTTCAGGGGAAGGCGCTCCATTTTCACTTCACAACTTTTCCCTCTTCTCTGTTTGATTATGGCGCGCTGGAAATTACAGCCTGAGCTTGTGAGGTGTACAAATGAGGTTTTCTGAAAGTTAAGTGCCTCTTTTCACTCACTTGTTGCTTTAAAAATCTAAAAAAGAACCCTTTTTGTCTAAGAGCTATAATTTGCGCCCCGTTTCTGAAGAGCTTTTCTGATCCGTGGCTGCTGTTTTTTCTTCATCGCACTCATCATTATTCCCCATAAGCGAGGCTCAGCGGGGAGAAGTGTTGTAAGTGACGCACGCTCCACAATCGAGGACAATAAATGAATAACTCGAGGAGCTACCGACCACGAAGCGTTCTTTAAGCACCGCTGCTTTCAGGCTTTGTGAGTGACAAACATTTAGCATCCTGAATAAATTCACACAATATGTGCACATGTTTCACAGCAACAATGTGATATTTGATTACAGCAACAGACATACACTCAAAAACAAACAAAAAAAGTTATAAAATTAGCTAATAGTTACTTAAATTAAGCAAATTATCTGCCGACCGAAGTGGAGAATTTCTCTTGCTACTAGTTTTAAGTAAAAAAAAACATTTCTTAAGCAAAAACCATATGAATAATATTCTCAGGAAAGCATAAATATGCTCTAAGAAAAAGTAAATGTTTTATTACTAACTGAATCAATCATGAGTTACAGTAGAAACTTGCGTTACTAAAGTATTTAAATCACATGAAGTAACTGTAAGTGTTGTTTTCTCTAAATAATAAGATAAAAGTGTAATAATCAATTATTAGCATGTCCTAAATGCTCTTATGAATAACCAATGGGGTTTTAGATAGTGATGGTGATAAACTGATCCTTAATAAAGCATGAAAATAATGTTATTAAGCATTTTATTAAGATGCTTATGAACTCAGAATAAAGCTCATAAAGTTATTTTTATGAACTGTTTAAAGATGTGTATTAACTTAGAAACTTTATTCACTAACTATTTGCTAATGCTCAGTTAATGATTATTAGGGCGTAGTTATTATTAAATAGGACCTAAATGTTTCCTGATCTCAAAGGAAGAATCATGGGAAATGATCGGAAAAATATGAAATAGTCTTCTAAGAAATAGGTTTCTATTTATGCAAATCGTACAAAAGATCAGTGATATTATATTACCATATAAAGTATCAGTAATAAAGCTGATCTGATGAGAATGAAATCGTGGTTGTAAGCAAAGGTACAACCTGAACCTGAAACTTTTTCTGTTTCTGTATTTCTGGCTTTTATTTTTTACCGTAATTTAGTTTACCTTTTTCTTTTTATCTTGTTAAGATAGTTTTTTACCTTTTTCTTTGACCTTTTTAATGTTTTTCTTTTAACTTTTTTCTTTTACCTTTTTAAGATTTTACTTTTAGCTTTTTTCTTTGACCTTTTTATGGTTTTTCTTTTAGCTTTTTTCTTTGACCTTTTTAAGGTTTTTCTTTTAACTTTTTTCTTTTACCTTTTTAAGATTTTACGTTTAGCTTTTTTCTTTGACCTTTTTAAGGTTTTTATTTTAACTTTTTTCTTTGACTTTGTTGAGATTTTCCATTACCTTTTTCTTTTAAATTCCATGTAATCTTTTATCTTTTTTACCTTGTTAACTTTGATTTGTTTATCTTATACTTTTTTATCTGGTTCAGATTTTTTCTTTTACCTTTTTTCTACATTTTTCGTTTTGCTGTTTTACCTTGTGAAGATTTTTAAAGCTTGAAGATTTTTTTTACCTTGTTAGTTTTTTTACCTTTTTCTTTTTTAATTTGTTAAATCTTTTACCTTTTTCTTTTTTATACAGAGTTAAGATTTTTCTTTTACCTTCTTTTCTTCTACATTTTTCTTTACTTTTTTCGCCTTGTTAAGATTTTTTAAACCTTTTTACCTTGTAAATAGTTTTACCTTTTTCTTTTTGTTAATTTGTTACGATTTGATATATTTTTTTATTTATGTGATTATATATTATATATATTTGTGTGTTGAAGTTCGTAGGATGCTGCTCGTCCAATCGAAACACAAAAGAGCCCCTCACAGAAGGCCGCTGTGATGGAGTGATGGCTGTGGAGGGTTTCTCCTGCTCCTCGCTCATGAAGCCCATCACTCTGCGTCTGAACCGCGACCTCCCACCGCTCGTCCTGAATGAGTGTTTGTGTGGGGGCTCCGCTCTTTCACGCTGCTCAGCGTTTAATAGCTTGTCATCGCTTTTGAAAGACAGAAAGCGGTGTGTTTTTGTGCTGGCCAATCTTCCTTTCTTGACCTAGATTCAGAAAGCATGAAAGCTGCTCTGAAGTTGTGTGTTTTTGCTCCTCGTTCAAGCAGAAAGCCCTCACAATGCACCTTTACTCTTATGACATTTTTGAGGAATAGCTGGCCTTAGTGGACTTATTATGTTGTTGAGTTAAAGCTGGAATATGCCTGCTTTGAAAAGTTCTGCAAGCTGATTTCAACACATGTGAAATGCTCTATTCACACAGAAAACCAGACCGCAGAACCTCCAGTTTTGAGCTGCTACTAAAAATCTGCTCAGATCGCGCAACAAAACAGGCGGAGCATAGCAGAGGAGCTTCAGTCTCGTTCTTATCTCCTTCAATTAAATTTCTCTCTCTCTCTCTCTCTCTCTCTCTCTCTCTCTCTCTCTCTCTCTCTCTCTCTCTCAGTATCCTGCTCTTTTTTCAGTACACTTCAACTGCAAATACAGTAGTTTACAGTTAATTCATCAATCAAGATTTTATATAACACTTTCTTAGTCGTTGCCTTCAAAGCAGCTTCACGAAGTCCATGTGAGGATCAGGTAGAGTAAACAGGAGTTCCTCTGTGAGGCCCCTGGGAGCCTCGCTGACTGAGGCAGGTGCTAATCACCTCCCCAGCATAAAGAATAAACAACCTCAAGATCCATCGAGGAAGGTTCGCCGGACAGCACCTGAAACAACAAAAACTAAATAAAAAACAAAGACAGAACAGAAACAAACAAATGAAAAACTAAGCTAACTGAGTGTCATTACATTCCCAGTGTGAGTAGAAATCTTGACCTAAACTCAGCAGATGCTTCAGACTCTCCTCAGAGCGAGATCGTTTGATTGTTGTGTTTGTAAAAAGCTTGTTTGCTGAGAAACAGCAGCAGCTGTTCACTCTGAGACTTTAGGTTTCTCAATTTTTTTCTTGAGACCTCCCCCAGAACCACGTAACTGGTCTAGAGCGAGCTGATTGGTTGAAAAACCAAGATTTCTGCAGATTTTTCCTCTTCTGAATTATTTTCAGTGTTGGCAGTTTGGGCAGTTTTCCACGCAATTGGACTCCTTTTTTAATGTCGAGCTGGGAATAGTCGTATTGGACTGATCTATAAAATTTGGGATGCTTTTTATTTATGTTTATTTAAAATACAAAGGTTAAGGTAGAGACATTGATTGAAAAATATAAGTAATAAATATAAATAAGTAATATATTTACGTGTATTTAAATATATTCAAGCTAATAGTAGAAAATAGGCTCGCACTTTGTATGTAAATATGTTTTAAAACCTCCATCCTAAAATCCTTCATCAGTGTCTGACTAAAACAGTTGGGATTTTAGCATTACACACACCTGATTCCCTCTCGTCATTGTCTGAGTCAGTCTCGTTGCTGTCCCTGCTACAGTTCAGGGATGATTTCGGCATTCATATTCGATAAAAACTCGACTCTGACACCTTGAGGGTATGTGTGACTCTTTTCAGGTGCCATTGAAACAGTCTTGAGAAGTCAGAGTAAACTAGTATTGTTTAAGGCTATTTTAGGGCCCTCATGAAATGGGCAACAAAGATTTTGAATATGTGCCAACAATTTTAACTCTGAATGTGAGCAAATTCAACATTAAACTACAAGTACAGCACTTCTACAATTATAAAATGCTAGTTTAGCAGCTTTAACTAACAGAGTGTCATTACATTCATAATGTGAGTAGAAAATGTAAAACTCCTCTTCACAGACTCTCTTCAGAGCGAGATCGTTTGATTGTTGTGTTTGTAAAAGCTTGTTTGCTGAGAAACAGCAGCAGCTGTTCATACACTGGAACTTCAATTTTCGTCCTTTTCTTGAGACCTCCCTCCAGAATTGCATCATTAGTCTAGAGTAAGATGATTGGTTGAAAGAAGTTCTGCCAAGTTTCCCCTTCTGAATTCTTTGCGGGGTCGCCAGAGTGGACGGTGATTCAATTATTTGGGCTACTTTTGGTATGTTGTGCTGGGAAAATAAAGGTTCTATAAAATTTGGGATGCCTTTTAATTTTTCTAACTTAAAACATAAAGTTTAAGGAAGACACATAGATTGAAATATATGAGTAATAAATATTAATAAATAACATATTTCCATGTATTTAAATATATTCAAGCAAATAGTATAAAATAGACTTGGTTATTTTTAGAGTCCTCGTGAAATTGGTAACAAAAAATATGAATTTGTGCCAAAAATCCATACACTGAACGTCGCCAAATTTAACGTTTTACAACACCAATCATCTCTCAAATCCTCAGTGAAGGCACTATTGTTGTTGTTGTTGTTGTTGATGTTGTTTTTTTATCTCTGTTTTTTTCTTTGTGCATCTGTAGAGTTCTTTACTCCCATATTAGTGAGCAGAGTTTAGAAAGCTTTGAATAAAAGCCTCTTCCCGAAGCTTTGAGAACCAAAGCCAGGCGTTCTGACTCCTATTGCTGCATTGGCCTATTTACATGGGTAATCTCGGCTGATCAAAGCTGGTCGCGAGTGAGTGAGCAAGTGAGCGAGCAAGTGAGCGAGCAAGTG
This sequence comes from Danionella dracula, assembly GCA_900490495.1. Taxonomy (NCBI): domain Eukaryota; kingdom Metazoa; phylum Chordata; class Actinopteri; order Cypriniformes; family Danionidae; genus Danionella; species Danionella dracula. Next base: position 11,201 of record UELW01000395.1, on the reverse strand, counting down.
AGTGAGTGAGTGAGTGAGTGAGCGAGTGAGTGGAGTTCCTTGCAGCCCATCTGATGTTTTAAAGGAGATTGTTGTTTTTTTCTCTCGGAGCTTGTTCCTGTCGCCCTCGTCACAGGGGATTTGGTGACTCAGTGTTTTTGGCATTTGCTCTGCAATGTCACGCTTCAGAGTGAGTGAGATAGGCTGTTTGTTTGCGAGCCTGATCGCTGGCGGCGGGTGTTAAGAAGTTTGGGTGTTTAGTGGTTTTTAATGCCTCAGAAGTGTTGCAACTACTTAATTTGGCATCAGAGTTCGACTTCACCCTGCAGAAAAACACGATACTCGTCATCTGCTTGCCTTGTCTTGTGCCGAGCATCTCCTAACGCTTCTCCAATTCCAAAAGAACAGAGTTAACCAGTGAACCCTAACTATGCTTTGTGCTATTAATGGACGTGTACATATGTATCATATTATATTTCTGTTTAAATGTTTCAACCATGTTCTTTCCACTCAATGAGTATTTATTTCAGTACCCGTTGAGATGAACACTGTTGCCAACTCCTCAGTGAGAAAAGTCGCTATTGGCTGGCCCAAAAGTCGCTAGATGATGTCACCATCTAATTTGCATAAATACCATGTGATGTGCGTGATGTGCGATGTATTTTTTTAGTGTCAAACGGTTGGGTTATGTTGTTTTATATGTGATTATGATGATGAAGATGATGATGGATGTGGTGTGAGGGAGGAAAACTTCACAAAGTCACAGGCTTCTATTCTTGTGCAGATATGTGAACAAAACTTTTTATAGCACTCATTTTTTTGTGATAAAGACCCACAATCTTGAAACCTTACATCGGGAAAACCACAAATTGTGATAATTTTGGAGTCGAGGAAACTTTAGAACATGTAATACTTCAATGTAAAACATATGAAGTGGAAAGAAAAGAAATGATGAAATAATATCAGAGCCTATAATAATGACAAAACAAAAACGTATAAGGCAATCTTTTTATTTCCTAAAAGACTAAGAATAATTTTAGAATATAAATTAATAACAATAGGAAAGGTTGATTTTCCCTCCTTCATTTATAGTTCATACTACTTTCCAGTTGGTGGCAGTAATGCACCATTAAGAAGATTTGCAAACTGCCTTTAAAAAGTGTTTGATTAAAAATGCGGTTTGTTAGATGATGTTACAGAACTGCAGATTCTATATTGACAAGCGCTGTACGCGTGTGCTTCCACAGTGAACGGAGGCTGGTCGACGTGGACGGAGTGGTCACCGTGTAACAGCCGTTGTGGGCGGGGCCTGCAGAAAAGGACACGCAGCTGCACCAATCCAGCTCCTTTGAACGGAGGATCACCGTGTGACGGACAGGCGATCCAGAAGATCGCATGCACCTCCGTCTGCACAGGTATTGAACTGTTATTCTGCTTATTTAAAAAAAAAAACATTTTTGATACATTGCTGTATCATGAAAACTCGACTCGGATCATATTCAAATCAGGCTCATGCGTGTTTGTATAATCCTATTTTCTTTTTCTGGGAGCTCAAAATGGCCGCACCCACACCCATTGGCCGAAGCCCGGTCCACTAACCAATCAGATGAAGCGCTAATGCAGCTCATCTCAATGAAGAATGTTACGCTGACTGACCTGGAAGTGAACCGTAGCAGAACCGCGTCCTCAAACAATGAAAAGAAAGAGTGTTTTTGAATGTGCCTGATCTAAAGTTTTTAGTTTAACAAAAGATTCATTTATTTGTCAAAAACAAATCTGTGTTTCCAACAACATCTGTGAATTTTCTGGATTTCCAACAAGAAATACCCAGCAGGGGGTGTGATGCAAGAATGTGTGTTGGAGTAACAGGGGGTACACGGCTCGGTTTGGAGAGCACAACTATTTGAGGAGATTCAAAGACATTGTTTAGAATAAATACTTCCTTTTGAAAGCGTCACGGTGGCGCAGTGGGTAGCACGGTCGTCTCACAGCAAGAAGGTCGCTGGTTCTAGGCTCGGCTGGGGCAGGTGGCATTTCTGTGTGGAGTTCTCATGTTCTCCCCGTGATCGCGTGGGTTTTCTCCGGGCGCTCCGGTTTCCCCACAAGTCCAAAGACATGCAGAATAAGTGAATTGAATAAGAACGATTGCCCATAGTGTTAAAGAGTGAATGTGTGTGTGAATGTTTCCCAGTGATGGGTTGCGGCAGGGAAGGGCATCCGCTGCGTAAAACATATGCCAGAGAGTTGGCGGTTCATTCCGCTGTGGCGACACCGAAAGGGAATAAAGCCGACATGAAGATGGATGGATGGATGGACTTCCTTTTGAAGACAATCAATGGTGCAGTGATAGTATAGAGGGGTCACATATTATCCATTATTTAAAAGGGGAATAATAGAATAGAATAGAATTAAAGAGACTCCAGAACACCTCCCCTTTCAGAACAACCAGCACATAAAAAGATCAATAAACAATGTAGAACAAAAATGGTTTTAGAGATAGACAGAAATTTACAACAATTAAACAACAAATAAACTACAAACAGTGAAGGGGTAATCGGATGAGACGTTGCCCCTCGAGTGCTATAAGAAGGTATCACTTTCCCTAACAGTTAATGTAGTAACAGATATCAATAGTTTATAAGATATGTAGATGCTAATAATAATAATAAATGGAAACGATAATAGATAACAATTAAATGTGTACATATTATATACAATAAACCATATACATAAATGCATACGTGCACACACACACACATTTGTACATACACACACAATCTACAATAATAATCTTTGGTCAGTGAATGGATGAATTCAGAGCAGAAATGGCGTTTGGGGGAGAAAACTGTTTTAAGGCTGGTGGTCTTTGACTTGATGGACCTGAATCTTCTTCCTGAGGGCAGCATGATGTTCTTAGCTCTACTGAGGCAGCGAGAGGTGTAAATGTCCAGAAGTGAAGGAAGAGGGCAGCCAGTGATCTTCTCAGCTGCCTTGACAACCCTCTGAAGCTTCTCCCTGTCTGCTCTGGTGCGCCTGCCATAGCATGCAGTAGGTCAGCAAGCTTTCGATGGATGTATGGTAGAAAGTCAACAGCAGGCCGGCGTCTAGGTGGTGTTTTCTGAGGACCCTCAGGAGAATAGTTTCTGCTGAGGTTTGTTGACGACCGCTGTGATGTTCTCTGTCCGTGAGAAGCCATCTGATATGAGGACATATTAGGGAAATAATAACAGAGCCTTTAACAATGACAAAAAAAAGGCAATCCTTTTATTTCCTAATAATAATAATTTATATATAGTTCATACACGCAGAAAGCGGAAGATGTGGACAATCTCCACACATTCATCACTGATGATGATCTCCCGTGTTTTCTTGGCGTTCAGAGCATTGACTGTGTAAAACATGGAGAGAGTGTTCGTGACGTCAGTCATGGGTTTCTGGCAAAGTCAAATGAAGCTCAAAATGGGCGGAGCCAGTGCTCGAACATGCGTCCTTCAGAGGCTCCACATGAATTGGGAACCTTCTTTTGGCAGACTTTGTTATAGCGCTACCTAACACGTTTTAGCTTCAGATTCTCTATCAGTTTGTAGTATGCAATTTGGTACACACTTGTACGATATCAAGACAAACAAATATATAACATAGATTTTGTTTACAAACTCTAAAGCAAGCCGGTTATTTTGTAATTTACTGTCAAAAAAAAAAGAACATTTTGCTGGTATAATATTGCTATCTTGATCCTGGCCACTAGAGCCAGTAGGCCACCCGATAATTTCTTACTTAATCAGAGAGTAAGAAGAGTTCGTAATGGCAGCAAACAGATTTGACCCATTGATTGGATATTACACAGACGGAGGGTTCGTGACGTCACCCGTGGGTTACGAGCAAAGTCAAATGAAGCTCAAAATGGGCGGAGCCAGTGCTCGAAAACGCATTCTTAGAGGCGGGACATGGCCATAGTGAAGACGACTGATTCGCTGAAAGATTTTTTTACATATTTCTTTAACAAACAAATGTAAAAATAATTCATGCCTCTCAGAGTGTTCATGAAGATCAAGACTAGCGATCTGAATCAACAAACCTAACGAAGCCAGGAGTGGAAACATGTTTTTCAGCTCCAAAGTTGGTCAGTTTTAACTTTGGAGTGAATGAGAACTTGCTCACTTTTGGAGTAAGCCTCAAGAGGCCGCTCTGGTAACTGCAGTTCAGTCACTTCCTATCGAGCTACAAGAGAGAAAGGAGGAGCTTATATGTAAGAAATTCGTAGACTCGTAGAATGTCACGCTCAGCTCCTGTACTAATAAACTGATACGAGACTGATGCAAGAAAAAAAACTATAAAGCTCTAAGAAAGTTACTAAAAAGTCATCATTTGTGAACCAGCTTCATTCTTTGAAGAAAACAACGCGACACAAAAGAAAACAATCTGAAGAACGCAGTTCAGCCCTTGGCCTCTAAAACTGGGAAAAGGAATGGAGTTCCATTATGGCTAGCTCTCTTCAAAATCTCTTCCTTTGTGTTCCCCTAACAGCCGTCCCAGAGAGAGGCCAGAAATGAGCGTGAACGTGTTGCATACTCGTAAAAAATCTCCCCGCTGAGCGCAGTCTGCTTTTAAACTCAATCCTGTTTTTTCCTAAAGCAGAATGAGGTCACTTCCTAACCCTGAAGGAACTCGATGAAGGATTCGCCTCAGATTTATTCCTTTCACCTGCTTTTTAGAATCCAGACGAGGAAATGGCTCCACGCACTGGAGAAGCTCTCTGTGAGACTCTCGAGTTTCAGGAGAGGATCGTTCGTGGCAGGAACACTTCATTCCTTTCCTCTCGAGCTCCGCTTCTTGACCTCTCGATTGCATCAGACGAAAGCTTCTTTTTGCAGCCGCATCAGTTCAGATTTCAGGCCAGATTACTGTTCTTGGGCTTTACCCGAGCCCCGTGAGGCCCCTGAGGGCCGAGCAGATTGAGTCGAGTGTGAAGCAGGTGAGATAAAAGCATCTGAAGTTCAGCTCAAGCACTGACCCACAAACTCCCGGAGCCAGAGAAGAGCTTCCACTTCCCTCCTTGATTCACTGTTGTTTTTTATTTTCTGTCACATTAATATTTGATTTTGTGAAACGGTTTGCTTTTTATTTTATCTCTAGTGTATAAGGTAGTTATTTTACCTAAATTCTGCTTGTTTTAGTGTACAATAAGACTTTATCTGATATTAATGATAGAGAGGAAAGAGAGTGAGGAGAGAGGGGAAGGGAGAGAGGGAACAGAAAGAGAGAAAAAGCGAGAGAAGAGGGATAAATAGCGAGAAAAAGAGAGTGCAGGGGTGAGAGAGAGAGAAAGAGAGTCAGAGAGAGAGAGAGAGAGAGACACACACACACAGAGAAAGAGAGAGAGAGAGAACAGGAAGGATAATAAAGATATAAATTATTGTTTGTTCAATAAAATGAAGCCATGTTTTTTTTCAGTCATTTCTTGCATTTTATTTTTTTTATTTTCTTGAATGGAAACTCTCTTTTTATAATTAAACTTGTTTTTTATTTAGTGACCTTATGATTTATCACATTTTTCCAGACTTGTAATTATCTATTTATTTTTACTCATTTAGCTCGTCATATTTTATGTAATTTTTTTCCTGTTTTATTTTACTGTCGTGTGTTTTTTTCTTCAATTAAATATATTAGGAAAAGTGAAATTGTAGTTTTAACTAAATTTGCTTCCTTATTTGTTGGGGTTCATTTTAGTTGAGGGATTTTGTGCAACCATCTTAATTTCTTTATTTTATTTCATGTAAATGTAAAAATTACACTATTTAGAATTTGTTAGAATTTTTTGACAACTTTTAAATTCATTTTATGATTACAAAAGGTATTTAAGTAATATCTATTTTCCGTTACTAAATTCAATTTAACATTTAGACTTTTTTTTGTATATATATTTATTTACTTCCTGCAGTGGCGTGCTGACCTTGTTTCCTCATCTTCCTGCTAACTCGGGTTTATTTTTTATGTTTTTGTTTTTCTCCGGTGGAGGATTTAGTCATTTGTGGCGCAAACAAAAGCAGAAGGATCCTTTTTTCTATCAAAATGATATTAGATAAAAGTTTATTTGTGTAAGAAATAGGTGTTTACATTTGCTAGATAATTAATGTACATGTGCCCGAGAGAGACAAAAGAAATGAACCCAAATAAACAAGAAAGCGTACATAACACTATACTTTCACGTTTTTTTTATATCAACTGAAAAAGAAAATAACCACACGAAAAAAAACATTGAAAATAGTAAAATAAATTACTTGCAAATGATATGATAAAGCAAAAAAATCTACAACATAAATGTGGAAAATAAAAGATCAAATATAAAACGTAAAATGAAACGACTGAATAAAATAAATGAGAAAATTTTGTGGATTGGGAAGGTTGTGTCTTTACTTTTTTCTTTTAAAAATTTAATGGAGAAGTACAGAGATGGTCAGAAGGAGCTGCACTGCGTCTTTGTGGACTTAGAGAAAGCGTATGACAGGGTGCCGAGAGAGGAGCTATGGTCCTGTATGAGGATGTCAGGAGTGACAGAGAAGTACGTCAGAGTAGTTCAGGATATGTATGAGAGGAGTATGACAACAGTGAGATGTGCTGCAGGTCAGACGGAGGAGTTCAAGGTGGAGGTGGGGCTACATCAAGGATCGGCTTTGAGTCCCTTCTTGTTTGCTATGGTGATGGACAATGATGTTTGCAGATGACATTGTAATCTGTAGTGAGAGTAGAGAGCAGGTGGAGGGACACCTGGAAAGTTGGAGGTCTGCTCTAGAAAGAAGAGGAATGAAAGTCAGTCGTAGTAAGACAGAATACATGTGTTTGAACGAGAGGGAGGGAAGTAGAACAGTGAGGTTACAGGGGGCTGAGGCCAAGAAGGTGGAGGAGTTTAGGTATTTGGGGTCAACAGTCCAGTGCGACGGGGAGTGTGGAAAAGAGGTGAAGAGGCGAGTGCAGGCAGGTTGGAGTGGGTGGAGAAAAGTGTCAGGGGTGTTGTGTGACAGAAGAGTGTCAGCAAGAATCAAAGGAAAGGTGTACAGAACAGTAGTGAGACCAGCTATGATGTATGGGTTAGAGACTGTAGCAGTGAGGAAGAGACACGAGGCAGAGATGGAAGTAGCAGAGATGAGGATGTTGAGGTTCAGTTTACGAGTGACAAGGATGGACAAGATTAGGAACGAGCACATCAGAGGAACAGCTCAGGTTGGTTGTTTTGGAGACAAAGTCAGAGAAGCCAGGTTGAGATGGTTTGGACATGTGCAGAGAAGGGATAGTAGTTATATTGGTAGAAGGATGTTGGAGATGGAGCTGCCAGGCAAGAGGGCAAGAGGAAGGCCAAAGACAAGTTATATGGGTGTGCTGAAGGAGGACATGAAGGTAATTGGTGCAAGAGTAGAGGATACTGAGGCCAGAGTTAGGTGGAAACAGATGATTTGCTGTGGTGACCCTTAAACTGGGAACAGCCGAAAGAAGAAGAAGAAGAAGAAGAAGAAGAAGATTTTAGTTTGGTGCTTCCCTGTAATAGAACACATTTAATTTCATGTAAATGTATAAAACACCAATTAATTTTCATTGTAACTAATTTTATTTTCCATTATTTAGTTTTTCACCACATTTTTTGAACGCAGCTAAATGTTTCTCCTCACTGTATTAGTTTTTTAATTTTTTAGGTAATTCAAGTGTTTACTGCCTGCAGTAGCCTACGCACCTCGCTGACCTTCTTTTAGGGTGAACAAGAACTAAACTTTGTTCCAGCAAAGATATCAGATAAAAACATATTTATGTAACGAACAGTATTTCAGAAGGGCTAGATCAGGGGTCAGCAACCCCCAGTCTTTAGCGCCGCCCTAGTGGCTCCCTGGAGCTTTTTCAAAAATGTTTGCAAATGAAAAAAGATGGAGGTAAATATCTGATTTCTTTATTGCATTTCTTTACAAGCAATGAAACAATTCATTAATACTGTAATGAAGTTAAACTTGAGGCGGCATTGTACAACAGAGTAGTCACGTGGTGCGTCATTCTCTACAGAAAAAATAAGCATTCAATCATAAAGGCTCATTATGTATTTGTAGTCAACTTAGTCATTTTTATAGTAGGCTAATATAGATACCTGCAGCATGTGGCTTATATAAGGCTTTAAATTTTTTTGCGGCTCCAGACATTTTTTTTTTTTTTTAGTCCAATATGGCTCTTTCAACATTTTGGGTTACCGACCCCTGGGTTTGATGTTTGCGTCAGTGTGCCTTGAGAAAAAGACTCGAGGACCTTTGAAAGAAAATTGAGTTGTAAAAGTGCACACAAGATGATCTAAAGGACATTTTGTGGACTTTTCCCTCCGTAGCTTCAACAAAGACACACACACACACACACACACAAAAGAAAAATGAAAGCACTCGTGCCACCATGGAGGTGATTTTTATAGTGTGTGTGTGTGTGTGTGTGTGCGTGTGCGTGCGTGTGTGTGTGCGTTCAGTGGACGGAGAGTGGGCCGCCTGGAGCCGCTGGTCGGTGTGCAGCACGGACTGCTCTCAGTGGAGGAAGCGTGAGTGTGCGGAACCTGCGCCGCAGAACGGAGGACGAGACTGCGATGGACTCATGCTTCAGGCGCAGAACTGCACCCACGGACTCTGCCTCCAGAGTGAGTACCTCACGCTGTAAACCCTCTAACTGTGAGTGAAGTGAAAGTGAGCAGTCGGTCTGGAGTGAGCCACACCCGGAGTGTGTGCTCTGCATGTAACCCATCCTAGTGTATACACACACACGCGCACACACACACACACACACACGCACACACACACACACACACACACACAATGCTTACAATAATTAAGAAGGACTTTAATCCCATGCTCCCCCCTTTGATGCTTCTGATTGGGATCTTGTGATCATGTGACTAAGCAGCACCAATCAAGAGCAAGCAACCGGCCCAAGCCGACTGGTTCTGGACTATAGGAGACAGAGGGAAAGACTGTTTGGACTTATTAGCTGCAGTGAATGAAAGCTCAAGCAGCTGTGATGTGGGTAGAAAAGCTATCCGTTACTGTAGTAGCAGCAGAAATGTGTTTCATAATCTTATAATCTTCTCTTGAAATATCAACTGAACTCGCTCACTGTGTAAAAGAAAGCAATTTGATCTCATGATTCAATTTCAGACTTCAGTTATTAATATGTTTCTTATATTGTGACTCAGTTGGAGCCGAGTCGTGCAGATGCTCAGGGCCTCCTGATCTCAATTTAAATCAAACAAGTTCTTACCTGATCACCATCTCACCCGTGAAGCCTCGTAATTCGAATCCAACCCTAGTCCTTTCTCTCCCTCACATCTCTGTCCCAAATATTCTTCCTGCCTCCGCTCTGAACTCTCTGAAAAAACTCTACTTTCCTCTGGGGGCGTCACGGTTGCGCAGTGGGTAGCACAGTCGTCCCACAGCAAGAAGGTCGCTGGTTCGAGCCTCGACTGGGCCAGTTGGGATTTCTGTGTGGAGTTCTCATGTTCTCCCCGTGATCGCGTGGGTTTACTCCGGGTGCTACGGTTTCCCCACAAGAACAAAGACATGCGGTATAAGTGAATTGGGTAAAAACGATTATTTATAGTGTTTGAGTGTGAGTGTGTGTGTGTGGATGTTTCCCAGCGATTGGTTGCAGCTGGAAGGGCATCCGCCACATAAAACATATGCCGGAAGAGTTGTCGGTTCATTCCGCTGTGGAGACCCCTAAAGGGAAGAAAGCTGACAAGAAAATGGATGGATGGATGGATACTTCCCTCATGTCCAGCTCTTTTCACTCTTTCTCTCTTCAGCAACTCCTGCATTGCAGTCCCACATCACATCCCCGGAGCACATCTCCTCAGCTTTTATTTCCTCCTCCCATTACTGTGTCTCTGAAGGTTCAGTATATTAGCTCTCCGCCTAGCCTAGAGCAAGAGGAGCGGTGCGCTGCCGCGGTCTCCATTCAGGCTTTCCTTTCCTTGGGTTTCATTCCTCCTCCTGTGTTCTGCCACGAGCCCTGTGAGTGATGGAAAGCGTGTCGTTTCTTTCTTTTGATTTTGAGAGTCGTGCTTCGTGATGAGCATCATTTGACTCAGTTCACTCAGACACTTGTGTTGAGTCGTCTTTTCCACACACGGTGCAGAGCTGGGTGTCTGCGGAGTGGGTCAATGCGAGTCAATCAGTCAATCAATCAAGTTGTTATATAGCGCTTTTTTAGCAGTTGCTTTCAAAGCAGCTTCACGAAGTCCTCGTGAGGATCAGGTAGAGTAAATAAGAGTTCCTCTGTGAGGCCCCTGGGAGCCTCGCTGACTGAGGCAAGTGCTAATCACCTCCCCAGCATAAAGAATAAACAACCTCAAGATTCATCGAGGAACAGTTCGCCAGACAGCACCTGAAAAAACAAAAGAAATAAAGACAAAACAGAAACTAACAAATGAAAAAACAACGGTTAGAAAACCTTAACACAGACAACAAACAGGTGAGCATCATCAGCTGCAGGACGAGTGATAAATGATGAGGAGAGGTTAGAGAGGAACATTGAACCACATTGTTTTTTCAACAGTTTGTATGTTTGTAGCGCTCAGACACCAGATCCGTTTAAGAAATCCCAGGAGCCAATTAAAGGATTGCTAGAATGCTTTTTTATTCAAAGCAAACTTAAGGGAGAAAATCTAAGTAAATGTAATAATTATCTACAAGTAAACTGAATAAATTATGTTTGATTAAGTTTATGGATGAGTGTTAAGTTATATATGCAAGCTCAATTACATCTACTATCAGTTTGGAGTAAATTTTGTTTGTAAAAAAAAACGAATTTTTGAGCGAGCAAAAAAACATTTTGAGTGTAAACTCTGTTTGTGCGAGTGCGCAGACCATCTTGTTCACTCTCGCAATAATCTCCTGCTGTACGATCCATCGCTAAACACTCGCCAATAAAACGCTGAACAGAGACCAACAGTTGTGAAAGTCGTAACTTCAGTAAAGCTCGTCCTACACGCCAGAGATTATTTGCGCCATTACTATGCGACAAAGAGCTTGTGCGCTTCTAGAACTGCAAGATACAATTTTGGAATTTTGGAAAGTAAAAACTAGCGGTACACACAATCTAAGCAACTGTACCAGCAGGACACTTACCTGAAAGTAAATGCTTATATGCATGTTTATTAAATTTTTTTTTTTTTAAAAAAAAATCTTTTGTTTACTTTATATATCCTA